>JALHBU010000170.1:74641-151861 GCA_024340005.1 Tolypocladium tropicale | reverse complement strand
AAAAAAAAAAAAAAAACATACACGCACCGTAAAGGTAAGCAATGTTGAATGTCAGGCCAGTGCTCAGCAGCGAAACTGCGCACTTTTACTGGGCTGGGCTGCCTTAGTGAGTGACATGCACTGTAAATGCACGGCGGCCATTGGTTTGTGAGGTGAGGTGGGTTCGGCTTCGAAGACTTTTGGCCTCATTCTGCGGATGAGCTTTGCGGCAGCGACAACGTCACACGCGGCTCAATTCACTTCACACAGCCTCCATCCAGGGGCCTCGTCACGATGGCTTCCAAGTGCCAGATCCTCGTCATGGCCAGCGGCAACGGCTCCAACTTCCAGGCCATCCTGGACGCCGTCGCCGGCGGCGCCATCCCCAACGCCAGCATCTGTCGCCTCGTCGTGAACCGGGGTAAGGCGTACGCGACGACGAGGGCGGACAAGAACGGCATCCCGTGGGAATACTTCAACCTCATCTCACACGGCTTCCAAGAAAAGGGCGAAAAGGACGCAGCGAAGCTGCAGGAGGCCCGGGACAAGTACGACGCGGCGCTGGCCGCCAAGGTGCTCGCCCTGGAGCCGCGGCCGCAGCTCATCGTCCTGGCCGGCTGGATGTACATCTTCGGCGAGAAGTTCCTCGATCCCGTCAGCGCGGCCGGCATCAAGGTCATCAACCTTCACCCGGCGCTGCCAGGTGAGCCGCACCAAGCCTCGGTGAGAATTAACGCTCGCAGGACGCTGACTCTTGTGGCTTCCTAGGCAAGTACGATGGCGCTCACGCCATTGAGCGGCAATTTGCCGACTTCCAGGCCGGCAAGCTGGAAAACAACAAGGCCGGCATCATGGCCCACAACGTCATCAAGCAGGTCGACCAGGGCGAGGCCATCATGACGAGGGAGGTCGAGTGCCTGCCGGGGGATGACCTGGAGACGCTGACGGAGCGGATACACGCCCACGAGCACGAGCTGCTGGTGGAGGCGACGGCCAAGGTGGTAGGGGAGATACTTGCTAAGAAGTAATGATGAGGAACGCAGCTTTTGATTGATACCACGGGAGGGGAGGGATGGTGCGCGCGAAATGATGTCGAGGGCTATTCTGCACAGTCTCGGGAAAGAGATGACGCTTGAAGCGAAGCGCTGGGGTGTTTGACGAGACGGTTAGACGCGCAGAGGATCTGCGACGAAAAATGGATTCTGGACTTGACAACTTCACTTGCTGCCCCACGATTTGAGCGTGCCACCCGTCGCTGTCTCATCACGGACTTCCAAGACAAACCGAGGCTTCACGGGCGTCTGGTTGTGAAACTAATCACACAGGATGCCCATGTTCCTCAGCTGTCGCACGGCACGGCGGTTTCATGGCTACCGAGGGGGTTCAAGAAAGCAGGAGGCGTACATCGCCATGATCATCTACAGCACTGGGGCTACGGCGAGATGGAGAAGATATGTCTCCGTGGGCTGTTGGCGATACCTGTGTTGATTTGTCTAGGGCCCAAACCTGCAGAGCACTGCCATTGCATCGTGAAGTAGTACAAAGGGTCGCCTGGCTCCTGTTCGTCTGGTCGTCCGACCAAGTCAGACGTTGAAGCTAGCCTGTGAAGCTCGGACGGAGGAGCATCCGAACTAGACCAGCCAGCCACGGCCCCTGACTGCTCGTACACGTCGAGGAATCCCCGGGACGAAGCGGCTCTACGGCATCTTGCAGCCTCCTCCGGGCCGATTCTTCGGCACCGGTAGAGACGTGACGCCACGGCTTGGATGGGGAACGGCTCTCGCACAGGACGCGTTTCACATGCCGAGCCGATTTTCTCGACACCGGGGACCATCGGTGCATCTCCAGGATGGGCACATGCAGGACAGACGAAGTGAAGACTTGACGCGTCACTTGGTCATGTAGGCGAGTCAAGCTTAGATTGGCTGCCAAGAGTGCATTTGATGGACCTGTACCTATCGGCGGTGCACTGACGGTGAACTGAGTGGGTAGTACCGAGTACTTTGCGACTGACATATTCATGTCACTCACCGATAATGCAAGATATCATCATGGTCCGACAAGACTCCCCAGATTGTGGTAGGGTTTGCTGGACCAAGGGCCCCTGACACCTGCATGGACGCCCAGGCCCAGCAAGAATGCCATGGAAGCAGTCTTATTCAACCGGACGCCCTCACATGCGATGTGAAGCTCTGGCAAGACTCCTCACCATCACCGCGCTTCTGCGCTCATGCAATCCCCACGGATGGTCCCGGAGAGAGCTCGTGACTGTGATGTACATACCGACGGGCGTGCTGGATGTACGACGCGCCGTTTCCAGCACCCGGACGACACAGAACTCGGCAAACATGTCCATCCATGGTGGAGCGAGCGCGCGCATGTGCGTAACCGGAGATGCATAACGATGCCATGCACCAGATACCGGCCCGTCTACCCGAGGCTGCCCCCCCGCGGCGGGGCTCTTCCGGGGCCGGAGCGGGGGCTCGGCTTCCGCGGGGGGCCGGGTCTGTGCACAGATCGCCGATGCGGGGAAGACGGCGATGCTCGCGGCCGGCACGTTCGTGGACGATGCTGCTTCCCGGGTTAACGGTTTGGTGATTTACTATTGAGAAGCGTGGCAGGCGGGCGACTGTCTTTGCCAATGTACCTGACGGCCATCCTCGGCTCCGAGTGTGGGGGAGGTCGGTTGATGGGCCTGCCGACGTGATGCCAGGATATGGTGTCCATGTCAGCTCGAGTGCGGGGACAATGACGGTTACGACAGCAGCGTGTCCCACTTGTTTGTACCTCGTCACGAGGGGCAGAGGGGGAAGGCGCGATTGACGACGGGTCATATTGCTTGATTGAGATGTCTCTTGATATCTGCGAGCCACGGCCAATAGCCAGTCGGCGCCGGCCCGGCACCACCCGCCGATCTCCGCACTCGGCCCCGGGGTGGCTCGCTCTATATATTCCCAGGCACCATCAGCGTCCAACCTCCAACCTGCGTCCTCGGAATCTCGAATCTCAACTACCGACGGATATCCGTTGCCCCGCTTCGTCGCTGACTTGCACGAGAGCCGCATGACAGCTCGGGTCTCCCCATCTTAGCATCGACTCCTCGCACGATGGCGGACCCCAGTTCCGCCACCATTAAGCCCCACCCGCTGGCCCAGCTTTCCAGGGACGAGTTCACCAGGGCTCGCGACATCATCCTCAAGGACCACGGCAGCGGCGACTCGCTGTTCTTCCGCTCCATCTACCTCCAGGAGCCCCGCAGGGCGGAGCTGGTGCCCTTCCTCGAAGCTGAGCATGCCGGCAAGCTGACCGACGAGACGGCGCGGCCGCCGCGGCTGGCGCTCGTCGAGTACGACGTCCTCGGGGCCGAAAGGCACCTGCACAATCGTAGCGTGGTGCATTTGGGGACGGGCGAGGTTGTGTCCAAACATACAGCCGAGGAGGCTTCGTATCCTTACTACACCGTGTAAGTTCCTCATCTAGCTACCCTCTCACACCAGCACTTGGTCACGTATTGAAACGTACGTCGCAGCGGCGAGTTCTCCAAGTGCGAGGGCATCATCCTCCAGTCGGAACTCTTCAAGGAGGCCATGGCCGAGTTCACGCTCCCCGAGGGCTTCACCGTCACCGTCGACCCCTGGCCTTACGGCGGCGCGGACAAGGACGGCGACCCGCGCTGCATGCAGGGCCTCGTCTTCGCGCGCGACACGTCGAGCAAGAACAAGGACTCCAACCACTACGCCTACCCCATCCCCATCATCCCGGTCATCGACTGGATCTCCAAGAAGGTCATCCGCATCGACCGCCTGGCCACCGGCGGCGCCGACGACGGCATCGAGCCCGCGCCGCGCGGGGACGGCGCGCCCAGGAAGCTCTTCCGGGACGCCCAGCCGGCCGAGTACGTCCCCGAGCTGCTCGACGGGCCGCTGCGGACGGACCTGAAGCCGCTCAACGTGGTGCAGCCCGAGGGCGCGTCCTTCGCCGTCCGCGCCGACGGCCTCGTCGAGTGGCAGAAGTGGCGCTTCCGCCTGGGCTTCACGCCGCGCGAGGGCGCCGTCCTGCACGACCTGTGCTACGACAACCGGCCCGTCATGTACCGCCTCAGCTTCAGCGAGCTCACGGTGCCGTACGGCGACCCGCGGCCGCCCTTCCACCGCAAGCAGGCCTTTGATTTCGGCGACGGCGGCGTCGGGCGGGCGGCCAACAACCTCGAGCTGGGCTGCGACTGTCTGGGCGCCATCCACTACGTCGACTCGCTTCTCGCCGCCACGGACGGCTCGCCGACGGACGCCAAGTCGGTCGTGTGCCTGCACGAGCAGGACAACGGCATCCTGTGGAAGCACACCAACTTCCGGACCGGCCGCGCCGTGGTGACGCGGTCGCGCGAGCTCGTGGTGCAGTTCATCTGCACGCTGGCCAACTACGAGTACGTCTTCGCCTACAAGCTGGACCTGGCGGGCGGCGTCACGCTCGAGACGCGCGCGACGGGCGTCGTGAGCGTCGTGTCCATCGACGAGGGCAAGACGAGCGGCTACGGCAACGTCGTCGCGCCGGGGGTCCTGGCGCAGAACCACCAGCACATCTTCGCCGCCCGCATCGACCCGGCCGTGGACTCGTACGCCGCCGGCGACACGCGCGTCGTCGTCGAGGAGAGCCACGGCGTCAAGGCGCACGCGCAGACCAACCCGCACGGCAACCTGTACGAGATCCGGCGGAAGACGGTAGACCGGCCCGCGTGGGTCGACGCCGAGCCGCGGCTGAACCGGCTGCTCCGGCTCGAGAACACGCACAAGAGGAACGCCATCTCGGGCAAGAACGTGGGCTACAAGCTGCTGGCGCCCGCGACGCAGATGATGCTCGCCGACGAGGACAGCGTCCTCGCCAAGCGGGCGCCGTTCGCGCAGCACAACTACTGGGTCACGGGCCACCGCGACGGCGAGTTCTGGGCCGCGGGCGAGTTCACGAACCAGAGCCGCGGCGAGAAGGGCGGCGTGAGCGACATGGTCCGTCGCGGGGACTGGTTCACCGACGACGGCAGGGAGGCGACCAACGGCCACGACGACGGCGTCGAGGGTGAGGAAGCTGGCAAGAAGAGCAGCCCGGTGGTGTGGGCCGTGTACGGCCTGACGCACAACCCCCGCGTCGAGGACTGGCCCGTCATGTAAGTGGCACTCATCTCCAACGAGGCATTCTATTCCCGCAAGAGAGCTAACAGCCTCGCCCCAGGCCGGCCGAGACGTACCAGATCCACCTCCGGCCCGTTGATTTCTTCACCCGCAACCCGGCGCTCGACGTCCCGTCCACGCGCAACGAGGCCAGCGTCCTGGTGCCGTGCTGCGGCGGCACCAAGGCGAACGGCGCCCCCGCCGAGAAGAGCGGATCCGTGCAGGAGAGTCCGCTGAGCCATCTCCAGGGTTCGGGACAGGGCGGCGAGGCGGGCACGAACAAGAGCGAGCGGCGGCTGAGCAAGGTGCTTACGGGACTGTTCAAGGTCAACAAGTAGCCCGAACCAACTGGCGTGGTCACGGCACGGAGACGATGAGGACAACGATATTGATGACTCTAATGGGTATAGTATTGACAAGAGTGGATACATAGGCGTGATCGTAATGTACGTTATTTTTGTTGCGCCTCGCTAGTGCTCGATCTTGAGGGAAAAGTCTACGTGCGGGACGCCCTGGTGGATGGAGCTCGTCGAGATGATGTCGACGTCTGCCACGGTCAACGGTTAGCATCCCTCGTAGGTACTTTCACGATAAAAGAGTCTGCGCGGAGACGCACCTTGACACACGTAGGGCGCCACATTGTCCGCCTTGAGCCCGCCCGACACCTCGAGCAGGAAGTGCTTCTTGCCGGCCCAGCGCTCCTTGAGGCTCCGCGCGGCGACCTTGACGCCGTCGCCGGTGAAGTTGTCGAGCATGACGACGTCGGCGCCGGCGGCGATGGCCTCGTCGGCCTCGGCCTCGGACTGCACCTCAACCTCGATCTTGACGCTGAAGCCGGCGACGGCCTTTGCGGCGGCGACGGCGTCGGAGATGCTGCCGCGGCTCCAGACGTGGTTGTCCTTGAGCATGACCATGGTGCTGAGGTCCATGCGGTGGGCGTCGGCGCCGCCGACGAGCATGCCGTACTTCTCGACGAGGCGGAACCCGGGCGTCGTCTTGCGCGTGCCCGCCAGGGTGCCCGTGTAGCCGGCGGCGCGGACCTTGGCCACGAGCTCGCGGCTGCGGGTGGCGATGCCGGAGCAGCGCGCCAGCGTGTTGAGGGCGACGCGCTCGCCGAGGAGGATGCCGCGCGCGGGGCCCGTCACCGTCGCCGCCTTGACCTTGCCGCCGTCGCCGGCCACCTCGCTGCCCTCAGCGACGTGCCACTCGACCCTGCAGCCGCACTGCGCGAAGACCTCGTCGAAGAACGGGCGGCCCGCCACGACGCCGGCCGACTTGGCCCAGAGCGTGGCCGTGCGCGGCGCCTCGCCGACGACGAAGCCGCCGTAGTCGAACGAGGGCGTGTCCTCGGCGAGCCACGCCGTCACCTGCGTCTTCCAGCTCGGCGGGAGGAGGTCGGCCGGGTTGCCGGCGGCGACGGGGGCCAGCGGGGGCGACATGTCGGGCGTGGGAGACGGCGGGTTGGGCCGGGGTGAGAGATAAGGTAGAAGGGAGGGACAGAAGGGGAGGTAATGCGACGGAGGAACGGTGCGGCAATGGCCCGTGGTGGTGGATTTTGTGGTGGTGATGGTGGAGGAGTCGTGATGCGGTCGCGATGGTTTAATATGGGCGGCCTGAATCGGAGCAGAGTGGGGCGGCGCGGGGGGTTTCGGCATCCGTCACCACCCGCAGAGCCGCGTCCGGTTCGCCCTGAACACGAGACGCCGTCATCGGGAAGACTTTCGGCCGTCACAGCAATAAAGGAACCAATGCGTAATGGAATCCCCATATGAAGGCGAAATACGCTTGATACGATGTGTAGGTGGCTGTCACGAGCGTCTCCGAGATATCTCCTATTGGCGGTGGCCAAACCACCACCCTGTCGAATGTAGAGTGAAGCGCATCTCCTCCACTGTATCCGATTCTTGATTGCGTAGAGGATGGACGTCTTGTTTCAGTTACAGTAAGCGGCCGATGCTGCATATGCGCTGTCATTCAACGCCACATAGAATTGCACCGAGCATGCAAGTCGAGTTATCGTAGCTCAGAAGAAACGCCTTATTAGAGGCACGATAGTCATCCCTTGTTGAGTCATACAGTTATAGCAAGGCATCCAATTGCCCGCCACTTGCTGCCATTTCTTGGCCATCAAACATGGTGTCATAAGACCCAAGAGACGTAATCAAGGTCCCGACGAGCCCGAGCATCCTTGTCAATTCATGAACAACAGCATGAATGTGACGACACGGCAGGGCGTCCAATGGAAGGAGATCTCGTAATCATGGTCGCCATGGAGCCCTCAAATACTCCAAGAACACAACTGCTTATCGCTAGCAAAGAACCAATGACCACAATAGCAACGGTCCACCACATCGTGGCCCTCCCTAGTAGACATATCTAAATTGCGGAATCTCTTTGTCCGTCTTGTCCATCATGTTTAGCATCACCCCCGGTTCCGTCTCAACTTCCAAAACCTCGTTGGCCTGGTCCCGTTGCCGGTTTTCACGGATCAGATACAACCGGAAAAGGATGCATGTTACACACCCTATTCCGAAGCACACCAACATGGCAAGGAAGCCCGAATTGTAGGACGGGGCTTCTTTAGCGAAGAAGAGCTGCGGACCGATGATGTTTCCTGCGCAATAAGCAATAAAGGACTGGACAGTCGTCAGCTTCCGAGATGGCCATGCTTGAGAAGCCACGCGTACCATAGCATTCACCGTCGTCTTCTTCGTGAACCCGCCAAAGTTGCTCGAAGTCATGGCCATGACCATGGGGAAGTTGGCGCTAAACCCCAACACCAGGCAGTACCCGGCGTATCGCGCCCACTTCTCATCAGCGGGCAGCTGCCGCGTCATAGCGCAGCCCGCGATGGCGACAGCAAAGTTCCAGGTCATAAAGTAAGTCCGCGTGTTCCGCAGATACGTGCTGCCGCCAGTGCCGACGAGCACGAGGACAAGTTGGAAGACGTAGCTGCCACTTTGCAGAAGCAGCGTTGGGAACGTGCCAAACCCCAGGCCCTTGACGACGATGGAGCCAAACTAGTCCTCCGTCAGCCATCGCCTCCCTGTCTGTCATGTACGCAAGGCTCTTTGTTGGGAGGCAAGATCCACTTACAGTCAGAACGCCTCCGTTGGGGATGGTTTCGCACAGTTGGATGACCATGATGAACCAGGTCTTCGGGTCGACGAGAGCCTCCCTGAACTGCTGCCACTTGAATTGGTTGCTCTTGATACCAGTCATGTTCTCCTTGACCCGAGTGATGGCCTTGATGCGATCCGTCTCGGTAAGGAACCAAGCCGTCATTGGGACGTCTGGCAGCAGGAAGAAAACGCCGACAGACCATGCTACTGTGGCACCTCCGAATATCAAGAAAACGGCCTAAAAGAGATGTCAACACGTCCGCAGGTATTGTGACCACCGGCGAGCGGGCATATATCTCACCTTCCAAGCTGCGATGCTATCGATGTGTCCAACTCCATACGCAACAAGACCGCCAAAAATTCCGGCGGCCGAGTTGCCCAGAAACCATGCAGCGTGTCGCAAGGGCTGTTCGGAGCGCTTATACCACATGGAAACAACGACACTCAGGCCGGGCGCGATAGGCGCCTCACACAAGCCGAGGAAGAAGCGAACAGCAAGCAGGCCTGCAGCGTTCGAAGTCACAGCTGTAAGCATGAGCATCGCGCCCCAGAGTACGCTATGTGCACATCAAAGCCACATTAACAAATCCAGTCGGCTCTCGGAGAGGAGACGGGCACTTACACCGCAACGGCGATTGTCTTGCCGAGCCGCCAGCGCACCATGATCATTCCGGCGGGATACGACGCAATGAGATACCCAAAGTAGTACACACCGCTGGCCCACGAAAAGTCCTCGCCGCTAAGGTGCAGGTCTGCGTTGAGACCCATGATGGCCGTAAAAGACAGGGCCGATTTATCTAAAAATTGGAACAGATACGACAAAGCCATGACAGGCAGCAGGCTACACAAATCGTCTGGTGAATCCTTGCGTCCGTCAAGATTGTTTGGGCCACGTCAACGTACCACATGTCGATTCTGCGGAGCAGCCGCTTGTCCTCGTCGGCGCTGAGCACCTCTGATGAGATGGTACCAGCACCGAGGTCGTCATCCTTCTTCTGCAGGGTTTCTTCGTAATCAACAAGCTCCGTCATGTTCGCTAATGCTGGAAGGTTATGAAATGCTGGGGAGACTGGAGCCCGAACCGGGATAGTATGCTCCGGTGATATGTTTCGACCAAGGAGAGGATAAGTCCCATAAAATATGTTTCTGGTCCCCGAAAGCGGACACACGTGATACGACCTCGATCACTGATGGTGCAATTGGACAGTCCCGTCCATGACGCTTGGTGTCACCTCAAAGATAAGGGGGACACATCAGGGAAAATTTGCTGGCGTCCAAGCTCAAAGCCATTGGGCGTCGCGCCGCGGATATGTCCGGTGGCTTGCGTTCAGGCAGGGGCGTGGGGGCATGGTGCGGGTGCGGGGGCGGGGAAGTTGGAGCTGCGAGCAGTGATGGTCGACGACTAACACATTGATCGTCACTCGAAACCGACGACCCCCGCATAGGCGACAATCCCTCGACTCCTCGGGGCAAGCGCAAACAGAACCGGGTATTCACCCGTACATGGATGAAGGTGGTTGTCTTCGGGCGCACGGTCAAAGCACGAACAGCTCCGCCTCCCCAAGCTGCAGATATCGTGCCGCCTCGATCCGGTCCTTCAGCCCTTGCGCCGCCACGGCCCGGACCAGCAGCCCGTGGGCGCGTTGGATATTCTTTCCGAGACAACTCAGGGCGTGGAAGCGGTCGAGAACCCACTGCCGATCCTCTGCGTCTTCCGTCTCCAGGGCCACGACGTACAGGGGGAAGACGATGCGGATCAGAGCCTCGTTGCCCTCGAACTTGATCGTCTGCAGGGCGAGATCCAAGATTCTGCGGGTCAAATGCTGCGACGATTGAAACGGGAATGTTTTCTCGGCTAACATGCCTAGCTTGCGTGTCACGCGGTGCAACTCGATCCACACGGCGTAAAAATGCGGGACAATTGTACGGATATTCTTCACGACGCGGCGCGAGCTACTTAAGCTCATGTCCAAGCTATCTGCGACCGCGAGAAGGTCAGGGAATTGGCTGCTGACGGTCTGGATGTCAGCTTCAACTTTCAAGGCGTATTTCCGAGCAGCTTCGCCGTCGAGACGCCCAAGTTGTGAAACCATGTATCGTAGCTGAGCAGTGCAGGAGAGAAGGGCAAACTGGTCGAGGCTCTCGAGTTCCTCAAGCAGTTCAGACTGCGGATAGTCATGGAATGTGCTGCGGTATAGGGACAGAGACGCGCGGTCCAAAACAAAGGCGCCGTCACAAAAGGGCCCACTGGGCCTGTACATGACGAATATGTCATTCAGCAAGTCGTTGAGCTGGCCGCCGAAGCCGAACGACGTGGCAGCAGCGTCGTGATAAGCAAGGTACACAAGCACGCGCGCGCAGAACATGGAGAGTTGCCGCTCCTCGGATCGCATTGGTCGCGATAGCGAAGGGTTGCCAATGTCAGGGGGTGTGGAGATGCGCATTTGACAGAGCATGTCGTGGAGGTAATGCTTCACCACCAAGGCAGCTCCGGCAAGGTGATTCGCCAGCCCCATGCATCGGGCGTCGCCATGCTTTTGTTCGTACACGAGCATGAGATAGAGGGTGGCGCAGATAGTGTCGATGTCGGGACAGTCTCTGACGTGACCAGTGCTGGCGCGCTCGCTGCCCGTGCCGACAGCCGCAGCCATGAGCCGCAAGGCAGTAGAGTAATGGCGCAGTGATGCCATGGATTCTTTCTGACGGAGGGCGCCGTCTGCGGCAGAGGGCAGAGTCAACACTTGCTTCCTGTGGGCGACTTCTTGTGCGCCGAGGGCGAGAAGGACGTGCATCACCATCGGCTCGCGTTCGGCGACGGTGAATAGAACGGCGTAGAGCGAGTACTCATGGTTCTTGGTGTGGTGCATCTTGCCGAACGTGGTGCGGTAGTAGCGAATGGCCTCGTGGTCGTCGGAGCTCAACATCACCGATGACGCGCTTGTGGGGAGTTCCGGCAGATAGAGCGGCAGCGACGGGGCGGCATCCATGTCCCATGGCATGGAAGAAGTCGGATGTGCCCATCTGCAGTGCTTCTTCCTCGCTCTCGGGGCAAAGTCGCAGAGCAGCTGGAGGCGGACGCATCGCTGGCAACGCGGCCGCTCCTCATCACATTTGACCTTTTTGGTTCGACACGTCCAACACCCCCTGTTTGATCGTGGAGCGTTGCGGCCCTTGGCAGGGCTGGGTAGGCCCTGGTCCCCATCATCCTCACCCGGCGGCGTGTCCATCGCGCGAAGGAGCTCCGCGCAAGGAGGAGCCGTACGCGTAGAGGACATCTGATCCCACCAACTGGAGGGGCCCGCTTCGATGGGCGACGGAAGCCGAGAGGCACCAACTGCGGGTCTAACACGTTGCACAAAGTGCCCGGAGACTGCCCGCGACACCGCCAACGTGTTCAGTACAGGCTGGGCCGTTGCAATGGGATCGATGTCGACGCTGCTCGGGCACGGGGCTTATGTCCGCAGGCCGTCGGGCCCGCCAGATGGGTCTTAAAACCATGAGATTGACAGCAACAGAACAGAACGAGTGTCGTGAGAAGAGCGGACGGGCTGAGGGTGAGGCTGAATTAAGACATGAAGCGGACGTTTTGCCGACCGTCGGCAACATCGGCAAGATCGGGATTTCCGACAGGGGCTCCTGCCGTAGCCATGCCGGCCCCGCGCCGCCCCCCGCAAAACTGGGGCCCTCCGCCTGCCTGCTGGCAGCCCGCAGGTGCATTTGCAGGACGTCGTGAGCCTCGAAGGGTCCAATCTCCTTCTCCCCGTCATGCTTGGTGCTGTGCCGCTCTCTGCTTTGCACCCGCGCTGCTCGTCGATTGGCTCGCCTTCGAGTTCTACGGAGAGTCTAGGCCGGCAATCCCGCATCGACGTCATCCCCACCTGCCCGGCCGGGACCCCAACCCCAGTCTGGACTCCACCGTGTCACGGCTCCCGGGCTACAAATTGACGATTATCCATAGGCCGAGTGCCGCGGCCAGGAATCTTCTGATAGCTCGAGATCCTTCTCAACATTTTCAAATCGATCACGCCCGCATTTGAGGGCCTGTATATCGGCTACATCGGCAACAGAGGCTCGGAGCGCCATCCACTTTGAATCAGAGCGCCGCCGACCACCACCATGGTGTCTGCAGCATCGGAGTCCTTCTCAGTCGACCTGGAAAAGGCTAGAGAGCTCATCTCCAGCCGCATTGACCAGCTGAGCGATGATCTCCGCATCAACGTCAACAAGGCCCTTCATGATAACCCGGAGCTGGCCTTCAAGGAGTTCATCGCGCACGACACCCTCACGGCGTACCTGGAGAAGCTGGGGTTCAAAGTCGAGCGCAGCACACATGGCCTCGAGACGAGCTTCGAGGCCACCATCGGCGAGGGAGGCCGTCAGGTCGTTTTCTGCTGCGAGTACGACGCGCTGCCGGGCATTGGTCATGCCTGCGGCCACAACCTCATCGCCACGTCTTCCATGGCCGCCTTCATTGGTGCAGCTCACGCCTTAGCTACGCTCAAGATTCCGGGCCGCCTACGAATCTTGGGGACGCCCGCCGAGGAGAACGGCGGAGGGAAGGCTGTCCTCATCAAGAATGGCGCTTTCAACCCACCCGAGGATATTGCTGCCGCCATCATGGCGCATCCCTTGTCCGCTCATTCCCTGCAAGTGAAAGGCATCGACTATTCAGGGCTTGCTGGGCTCTTGTTTCTCGCGAGCCACAAGTTTCGAGTCGAGTTTCACGGCAAGACGGCACACGCGGCTGGCGAGCCCTGGAACGGGACGAACGCCCTGGACGCGGCCGTGGCGGCGTACAACAACGCGGCAATCCTGCGACAGCAGATTCGACCCGACGAGAGAATCCATGCAATCATCGAAGAAGGCGGCGTAGCGTCCAACGTCATACCAGACTTCACGCGAATGAACTGGGCTGTGCGGGCTCCTCCCCTTAGTCGCGCCGACAAACTCTTTGAAAGGGTTAGCAAATGCATCGAGGCGGCTGCACTAGCGACAGGCTGTACGCACAAGATTATCAGGTAATTTGCGACGGACTCCCTCGACTAAATTTGGGGGAGGAACAAATGCACTAACGGCTCCGGCTACAGGACCTCGACGTATATGAATCTCAGAGCCAACGAAGCTCTCTGCAAGGCGTACGTAGAAGACATGGCGCAGATTGGTGAAGAGGTGCAGCTTCACCAAGAGAAACCGTACACCGCCTCCACAGATATGGGCAACGTATCGCATACCGTCCCTAGCTTTCACGGGGCATTCAGCGTTCCGACCGCACCAGACGTGGCCATTCACAACCCTGGGTTTGCTGCCGCCGCAGCAACGAATGAGGGACACCAGGCGGCAATCAAATGCTCCAAGGGAATGGCGATGTTGGCTCTGAGGGTTCTCGCGGACGGCAATTTGGCAGATGCAGCGCGACGGGACTTTGGATCGCCGGATGCGATAGAGTAAGGACAATCCAACGATTTGAGCAATTCAAACAAGTTCAAATAGCATTAAAGTCGTAACACAGTGTCTGCATCGCTAATATTCATGAAGAAGCTCTGCTGACATTGCCTCAATACTTACATTGTCTTAATACATCACATTTCGCTGTACTCCCAAATAGCGCTTTGTTGTTACATGCACAACCCTGATAGCGCATACCTTGCCCATAAAATCTATTGCATTTGCAATTCCTTTTGGGATGGTTACAGAGAGCCCCTGAAAGGGTTCGCCTGATTCATCAACCATGCGATCCCCTTCAAGTAAACAGTCCCCCCTTATACAAAGATGGATTTGAAGTATTTCACGCATATTTTCTAACAATGAAGGCCAGGTGCCCTCGTAAAGATCGACTTCCTGAAGAGTAACCTCCTTGAGTGTCGTCCGATGTCGTTGCAGCCAGTTTATCAGATCGGCTTGTGTAACATTCAAGTGATAAAGCTCCAGCACTCGCAAGTTTGGTATGCTGATTTTCTCAGAAATCCTCGCAAAGTCGTTGTCGACGATGTCGGTGAAGTATAAGCGGAAATTCGACAGATCTCGGAAGAGGGTGAGGAATCGTTGGAGTTTACACTCCCAGCCTGAGCCATTGTCTTCAGGGCAGAAATTCAGTCTCAAGGAGGTCACACTGCTAAGTCTATCGCGGATGAGGCTTTCTTGCGTTGGTGACAAGGCGAGGAGATCTGCCGTCATGCCGTTGAGACCGCGTGGTTCATTCTCATCGCCGATGTAGATGTTGATTTCACGGACGCCTGTCCGGCTAGCAGCGGCCGCTTCCAGCAAACTGCCCAATGCGTGGGTCATGAACTCCTTACTTTCAGGTGTGTTGTCGTAACCCGTTTCAAGTTCTTCGGAGCCGACCTCATCTGACAAACACCGCGCACTCCTTGGGTATTGGGCATCGCTGAGGATGATGGTCTTGCAATTGTCAAAGCGCGCCATTGCTTCCTTCAGCCGATCAACAGCGTACCGCGAGTTGAAAAGTTCAGATTGTTCTGCAAGAAGTTGGGAGTATCTATCCAGGTTGATTGCCTGGGAACGATAGTGAACAAATTCCATTGCGTCGTCTGCGTCGGCCGTGATGCGTGGTCTATACAACCTGAGCCATTTGTACTCCGCTCTTGTGAAGTGAACCGTGCATATTTCCAGTGTGCGTACAAAACGAGAAAAGACCTGATGCTCTGAGATTTCACACAGCTGTTGCAGACTCCGTCGCTCGAGCAGAACACAATGCGTCTGGAAGCATTTCCTCGCAAAGACGTGGAGTGTTGCCGCGTTGATTGCGGCGCATGCTTGACGGAAGTGGAGTAACGCGCCAATTGGCAGATGTCCCGTTATCAGCCCAATGACGTCCACAGGGAGATGCAGGAGTGATGCCATGAGGTTGTTCTTAGCTTGGCCGTGAGGCATAGGGCGCGATGCTGTTTGTCCCAAGTCTGACAGCTTTCAGTGTTTGGAATCGATGTAATCGTGAGTCATGAACGTCATTGCGGGCATCATGCCAAATTACAGGGGCTTTGGCCGGGACACGTGATACTGCGACTTTGCCATCTTTGTGTTTGCCTCGTGGTCCTTGCACAAAGAATGGCATTGAAGCTCTGGGATGTCGTTGAGACGCGGCTTTTACTCAATGTCACTGCATGCTCATGGCCTGCGCAGGTCGCGAATGCGGCGGGTCAATTTTGTCTTTGCTGGCTTTGCGGTCTTCTCCATATTGTCCGGTAATTACCTAGGTAGTGTGCATTGGACCGGGCGTCGGCCGCTTGGCTGAATGTAGGGCCTCACGCCCGAGGTGCAGTCAGCCTTGTGAGGGTCTTCCCTTGTGGCAATAAGACGGTGCCGCATTGGTCCGTCTGACGAGGCCAAGGGACCAGGCACCGGCTGTTCAATGCCACATCATCGGCATCGCCGATTAGCTGCTTGGCTGTGAATGCCGAGCCAATGATCAGATCGAGCTGATGACTTCATGAAGCAGCTTCACACGATGCTCTCACGAAGCCAGAGAGAATTCGTCGTCGATGTTCACGCAGCGCATTGCTTCATGTTATCCTTTGAGCAAAAGTGATCTCCAGCCCTTCTAATGCGAAGTAATTACTATTCGCCGTCGTTCATAACTCAACCGTCAGCCTGCAGCTCCAACCTGGACCCTGAATGCCACGCGATGTGACGCCGTACGTCATGGGTCCCTGATCTAGTGGCGAGTTGGGGCGCCGATGCAGGTCCTTGAGCCGGGGTGCAGGCCGTCCCTGGATGGCACGTTTTCAGTCCATGTACGCATGCGGCTCTACTTGCACACGTTCGGCGGGCGAGCCTGGGTACAGGTAGCTGCATATCGGTAGCAACTAGTCTCATGCTTGTTGGTTCGATGAGGAAAGTGCTTGTGAATATCCCGTCAAGGCTACAACACTTCGCCTTCGATCGCCGCTCAGCCCTCCAGGCATGGATCCAGCTGAAGGGTAAGAGTGGCCCCGAGAGGCAGTAAGATGATGCCGAGAACCAATCCATCGGAGGATCTGTCTGCTCAATGTTTCTCTGGCCGGACAAGGTGGAGGTCTGCTCATCAGAAATGGAGTGCAGAGCGAAGACTCGGCTGCCTACATGTATGTGGACTTGGAGTTGGGAGCTTGAAGCAGTGGGACGCACATGGCCGAAAGCTTCAGCTCTGAAATTGAGATGCATGGCCGTCATCCAAAAACTATATAATTTGGCACTGTTCCGCTCCGGTATTCTTCAAATCATCTTTATATCTCCTGAGAATCGTGCCAACATTCACAACCAAGTCTTAATCACAGACACTCATCAATACCAACCAAGATGAAAGCTTCTGGTCTTCTCTCCGTCCTAGCTGCCTTGTGCACATCTGCACTCGCTTTCCCCGTGGACGGCGTTGAGAGCGCCGAGGTTGTCGAGCGAGGGAACCTTCCTGGATTGAGCGGCACCCAAACCGCACACGCTCGTAGCATCATCGCCGAGGCCAAGAAGGTGGGTGTGGGCATGCACGGCTGCGAGGCCGCCATTGCCACTGGTCTCACCGAGGTACGTTGTTGCAGCCGCTTTCTACCTTTCACGCGGACCATAGACTAAAACGCCGGCGCAGTCGAGTCTCAGGATCCTTGCCAACGAGAAGGTTGCGGCCTCGCTCAAGTATCCGCATGATGGCCTGGGGTCGGATCACGACAGTATCGGCATCTTCCAGCAGCGCGCCATGTACTATACGAACATTCCCTGCGACATGAAGGCTGACTGCTCCGCCGGCCTCTTCTTCAGGGACATGAAAGCCGTCAAAGGCTGGGAGACAATGGATGTCGCCACGCTCTGCCAGAAGGTCCAGCGATCTGGCGTCCCAACGGCTTACAAGCATTTCACCGAAGCGGCCACCAAGATCTGCAAGGCTGGCATGTAAGGAGCTTGGAAAAATTTGTACGGTGCTCGACTTCCCTCTTATATAAAGCAATACAGCGCAAAGAGACGCTTCAAACCTCGAAGACCTTATGTTCCGTGCACCAAGCTTGGTTCAGTGTTAAATTTGTCTGTCAAAACCGAATTTGTTAATTTAGAGCTCGGAGCTGTCAATCTGAAGTCATCCGCACTGCTGCTTAACTACAGGTAGTCAATTTCCTTGGGATTGTTTTACAATGCTTAGAACTTTTCATGCTCCTCGTGGACTTTTGTTCCGACTCAAGTCAGCCTGATCAACACCCTTATGCAAGCCAATCCCTGAAACCATACAACTACAACTACCACAACATTCCAGCTGGCTTCCCGTGACGGTGGCGTCAACTCTTCTGCTCCGTCATGATACCGTGCCATTTGTGAAATACATTCTCAGGGTCGTACTTGTGCTTGAGATTTCGCAGCTGGTCGACGTGGCTGCCAAAAGCGTCTTCAGGCTTCAAAGACTCGTGCTCCAAGTTGACGTAGAACGGGGCATACTCCCCCGCAGCGTGCTTGCCATGGTGGCCGCAAGTGGTCTGGATGTAGTGAGAGAGGTGACTCTTGAAGTTATGCACTTCAGTCTGATGAGACGCAGCGTCATAGCCGAGGACCATGACGCAGAGATAGTGCTCGCCGCGGTTAGCGAACGCAGTTGCATCGTGCGGAACGGCATTGATGGCCGCCGTGGGGAAGAACTCGAAGACGAGTACAGACTTTTCCATGCCGCTGTGAGACATGATGAAGTCCAGAAACCGTCGGCTGGCCTCCGCGATCGCCTCGGCCTTGAGCGGCATCGACACGCCACAGGAGCCCATCAGCCACCGAGACGGTCCCTCGAACCTGGGGTTGAGCATCGTATTGGCTGCTGGATATGGCATCATCCCGGTCAAATTGGCCAGAGGACCGAGCGCCAGCAAAGGCGCGAAGAATTTCTCTCCCTCCTTTGCAGGGCCGTTGTAAAAGACGCCCGCAATGACTACCGGGGTTGTGTACTCCTCGGGCGCACAGCCAAAGGCGATAAGGAAGTTGTGATCAGGCACTTTGCGCTCGTGGAATTCGTTTGCAAAGGCCACGAGCTCCGGCACCTTGTCCAACCCAAAAAGCATAGGTCCACCCCATACATCGCCTTGCGGGTATGCGCGGGACGTGAATCGCGTCACGATGCCGAGTTGGGCCCCGGCGCCTCGCACCCCCCAGAAGAGATCGGGCTTGTTGTTCTCGTTCACTTCGACAATGGAGCCGTCTGCTAGGACCATCGAGACCGAGACGAGACTGTCAATGGCCAGGCCATAACGAGCGGTCAAGAAGCCGTGGCCGCCCCCGAGAACCAGCCCGCCGACACCGGTTTGGTTGTAGAGCCCGCCGACCGTGGCCAACCCCTTGGCAGCCAGCGCGTTGTCGACATCAGCGAAGACGCAACCGCCCTCGAAGGTGACTGTACTAGCGGCCGTGTCCACGCTGACTTTTCGCATGCGCGACAGGTCTATGACCATCCCTCCGTCGGACGACGAAGCGCCGCTTGTCGAATGCCCGCCGCCGTGGGCAGTCAGCGGGATCTTATGGGCGGTCGCAAACCGGACCGCAGCCGAAACCTCTTCGGGGCTCGTCGCACTCACCACGACCGCCTGGACATGCTTGCATCAGGATCCATTCTGCACTCGGTGCCAGGGGACGGAGGAGAAGCAACTCAAGAGTAAAGTAGGGTAGGTAGGTAGTCAAAGGTGCGGACGCACCGCCGGCTTCTCGGCGCCCTGACTCCATCGCTTCAAACTCTTGTCGTATCCCCAATCTCCTGGTAGGAGAACATCTCCGGATTTGATTTGCTCTCGGAGCTGGGCAAATTTGTCGCTCATTTTGCCGATGTTTGATGTCTCTGGATAGATCAATGATGCTGCGATCAATTGAATTGGTGAGTGTAGACTGCCACGTAACGTCTTGGGCAGAAACGATTCGCTTTATTTTAAACATACGAATTGGGATGCGGACGCTTGCGGGTAAAGGCCGAAGCAAACGTCATAATGATCTGGCGGTGCAGTCTGGGCCTCGTTCGGTGGCTTCAAAGCTGAAGTCCGGGTTGCTGAATCCAGTCTGCTTGCCCTTTACAGTGTCACCGAGTCCCATGGGGAAGAGAGTATATGTTTGGCGAGGCCATCACTTGAGCCTCGGCGGCCAAGTATTTTGCAGGAACATACGGCCCGTCTAACTGTAGAAATAATAGTTCTCGGCGGATGGGTTTGGACATTGAAGCGGAGGAACTGTGTTGTTGTTGCCAGCGCTACCAGGACTCACAGTTCAGGTCTGATTAGTTGTGAATAGCTGGACTGTGCTTTAGGCCAGATGTTCAGCTATCAACCAGCCTCTGACGTGGTGGTGACAGGATGGCACCATCGCGCGAAACAGCCGGCGGGGTCGGGATATGAACCGGCGCAACGGGACGGCAACCCTCGTATAACGCGGCCAATCGGGCCTGGCGCTAGGCTCTCGCCTGCTCACTTCCCGCGGCTATCGCTTGGGCCATAAATCATGCCTAGGCGAGGCGCCGGCAGCTGATCTTGCGCCTGTACACGCAGCAGTTGGGGGCGCCAACCCACGTGGCGGACAACCTCTGTAAACCCCTGCCGTGTCGGCGTTCCAGAGGTGTGCCTCCGTACTATTTAAGGAATTCAATGACTTCTGCGAGCATCATGAGCCAAGATGTTTGGCGTATACTCCCTCGAGACCGCCCCGGACGACGCGTACCGAGTGCCCAAGCTGAACCACAAGAAGTCAAGGTTCGGCTGCCGGAAATGCAAACTTCGGCGTGTCAAGGTACGTCGACTTGTCTTCCAACAACTGTCGCCGAGAGTCTTGGCGGTGATTGGAACATGGACACTAATTGAAGTTGTCGTGAGTGAAGTGCGACGAGGCGAGGCCCAAATGCCGGAACTGCCAACGACATCGCACCGCCTGCGTCTATGATCGTCGTCCGTCACACGCCGCCTCTTGGCCTGCATCGCCTGAGAGCGGCAATGACAGACTGCCGGTCACGATGGATGATGGCCTGAACTGCTTGCTGGATCAAGACGAGCCCACCGAATCTCGGGACCGGCGACTGCTCGAGGCTCGGCTCATGCACCAGTATGTCGTCGAAACCGGTCCACAAACCGCCATTGACGAGGCGACCCGGCCCGTTGTCGCAGAGGCAGTGCCCAAGCGAGCCCTGGAGTGCGATGCTCTTCTGTACGCCATGTACTCCCTCGCGGCACTGCACCGAGCGTACTGCGAGGACGGAGCCTCCAGCTGGCTCGTCGTCCACCGGCGATATCTGTCTATGGCGCTGCGGGAGCATAAAGCATCGCTCTGCAACATAAGTGCCGAAACCATCAACAACATCTGCCTGACCTCCGGTCTACTGCGGGTAGGCGCGTACGCCTCGCTGCAAGGCCGTCCGCTGGAGACATATACTCCACCTGCTGAATGGTTCATGGTCACCGCAACAGCGGCCGCCCTTTATGACAAGGCCTGGCGTCTTGTCCGGGATAAGCCCGACACGGAAGCCTTCAGGTACCTGCACAGCGCTCGCAGCAAGAGAGACATTTTCGCCGACTACGAGTGCAACAACCTTACTCATCTACTGGCACGCGAGGCCGACGACTTGGCGACGGAACCGTGGGACCGGGCGACGCAGGACGCGTACGAAGGGGCACTCCGTTATCTGTGCAGCGTCCAAGCGGCGGTTGACGACGGCGTGGCCACCGGGGACGTCTGCAGGAGGCTGATCATCTTCCCCATGTACATCGCGAGGCGGTTCCGGGAGCTGGTACATGAGGCACGGCCCAGGGCCCTGGTCGTGTTGGCCCATTACTTTGCGTTGTTGGTCCCCTTTGAGCGCCGGTGGTGGATCGGGTCAGCGCCAACGCGAGAGATTCGCGCCATCGCGGCCGCCGTGAGTGGCCGTTGGAAGCGCTTGCTCGACCTGCCGCTCCAGAGTATCGAGTAGGTAGTTAGCTGCCGAATACAGACTACGTTGTAACACTGCGATCCTCCTCACCCCGGCGCGGGCATGGATCTGTCGCGCCTGCTGCGGCTGTCGAGGATGGGCAATTAATCTTGCGACACGTTCCGGGTAGATGAGTGCCGTTGGCGCGGCTGCTCGCCCCTGTCATTCGCAGACGGTTCGGAGGATCCCACGATCCTGTCAGCCGCCGAGTCGTGTCCCGCGATGGCCAGGCCCGTATGCGGCGCTCGCTTTCGCCGTCGGCCCCGTATCCGGCTAGTATCCCCCGTCGTGGCGGCTGCGCCGTAAGTGGCTCTCGCTGGCTACGGCGCTTCGGCATCCTGCAGCTGAGGAGGAAGCGGGTTGGGGGCGGGGTTTCATCAACATCGAGCTCGGCTCAACAGCAACAGCCGCTGCCCTGGCGTCGCCATGGCGAGGATGCCGACGGTATGGTCTATGCAACGTGTACTCGTACATGTATTCAGGGTGGGGGGAATCCTTTGAACACGGATAAAAGGTCCGTCGGCCTCTTGTTCCATCAATCCTCCGTTTCCTCGGTATCTCAATCATCTTACATACATCAATCCTCACAAGTAACACCCCAGGGTTCAGACCTGGGCTTCGAAATACGCCCTCATCCCACTCAGTAGCACCGGCAGCAGTAGAAACATTGGCAAGATGCTGCAGCTGAACTCAGAGATCGACTTCCACTTCGAGATCCTCCGCATTCTTTCTTGGACAACAGGCCATGGCGCTGATGTCGGCGAGGTCCTGAATGCCGCGAGCAAAATCGCGCCCAGCGACTTTGAAAGCTTCTACAAAGCCTTTTTCGACCTCGCCGAGCGCCTGCACGCTAGGTCGGAAAGCATCGACGCGAAGAGGCACCCCGTGTCGGCGAGGTCCTCGCTCTTCAGAGAGGCTTCGTATTACCGCGCGGCCGACTTCTTCCTGCATGGCAACCCCGAAGACCCGCGCATCGAGTCCCTGTGGACGCAGCACCTTGCTGCCTTTGACAAGGCCATCGCTCTGCTCCCCGTCCCGGGCGAGCGCATCGAGCTCCAGGGATCCGGCTTTACCATTCCTGCCGTCTTCTATGGCTGTGGGCAGCCGGGCCCCCGTCCAACGGTTCTCATCTGCAATGGCTACGACGGTTCCCAGGAGGAGATGTATCACGTCTTGGCCGTGTCCGTGATACAGCGAGGCATGAACGCCATCACCTTTGAAGGCCCCGGACAGCCCACCGTGCGCCGCAAGCAAAACCTCGGCTTCATCCACGACTGGGAGAAGGTCGTTACTCCCGTCGTCGACTACGTTCTCTCGCGAAGCGACGTGGACCCTAAGGCTCTGTCCCTGGCGGGCTACTCCTTCGGCGGATACCTTGTGCCTCGCGCGGCGGCCTTTGAGCACCGCCTGGCCGCCGTCATATGCCTTGACGGCGTCTGGGACTTTGGCAAGGTTGTTCTCAGCAAGGTCGATCCGCGCGTCCAAGAGCAGGTGAAGTCGGGTAACGCTGCTGCCGTCGATGAATCTATCAGACAACTTCTCAAGGATCCCACGCTGCCTACAGCAACGCGCTGGGCCATTGGACAAGGCCTTTGGTCGTTCAACACGCGCTCGGCGGCCGAGTGGATCAGCATGTGCGAACCCTACAGCATGGAGTCAGTCGTAGACAAGGTCAAGACCCCGGTCTTCGTGGCCGACGTGGAAAAGGATCTCTTCTTCGCCGGGGAAGCCAAACAGCTGGCTGCCAGACTTGGTGATCGTGCGACGTACCACATGTTCAAGCTTGAAGATGCTGCCGGCGAACATTGTTCGGTTGGTGCTTCGGAGCTCTGTAACCAGGTTGTGCTTGATTGGTTTGAGGACTTGCTTGCGTCAAAGAATTAATGATCTTTTGGGGAGCTGCTTGCATTCCAGCTCGGTATATAGAGAGGTTTAAAGCTACTAGAATATCGGATTGTCAATTCCTCAGTTCTATCCTGCTGTAGACTTGAGGCAGATGCTGGCCCCTTCAGCTTCCTCGGCATATATATATACAAGTACACCAGTAGCGTCAATCATCGTAAGCCTCAGACCCCTCTGTCGCACGGCTGATCGAATTGACTGCCTATCTGAAGCAAGTACGGATCAATGTTGCCGCTAGGGCTCTGCCCGCAGCTTGTGCTCATCAAGCTTCGCTCTAAATCATCGGAACCACAATTTAAGTCCGAGCCAACATCTGCTCCAGTACTGGAGACAGAACCATGGGCTAGGGTATTCCTAAATTCAAGGTCAGATTCTCAATTTTTGCCCTCGCTTGTGGCAGATTTAAAGAACGTTTTCTTGCTAAACTTACATCACAAGGCTCGGGTAGCCGTCTCCATCCTTTGCTCGATGAAAGTTGGTGGGAAGTGATTGGCAATCCATGATAGCATCACTCGACCCTTTTTAACATTCGACTTTCTATACGCTCTCTATTGTAATAAATAGATTGGCGTGATGTGTTTGAGACGTCCTAGAGCTGATTTATATTACAAAATTGTTCACCAGAGATCTACTCATCCACCCGAACCGCCTGAACATATGAGACCGCCCATGTGCACTATTCGTATGTTCGCACGTATGCGCGCGATACGAGTGAGAGTGGCTGTTCGCAAATGAGTTTACTTTGCCTGTACGCTGCTTTGTAATTGTGCGTTCGTTGCTGCGTGTTTGCCAGTGGGTGAGCACATAAGGGCGCACATGGTCGAAGCCAACATGAACGGGAACTCGACACACGACGCTTCCTTGCGCGCAAGAGTTGCGCTCCGCTTCTTGTGCAGGATGCTGGACACGTCAGCGAACGGGATCCAATCATTTTGAAGGTCACACCCTGCAGCCTCACTCATATTCAATCGGCATCAGCCTCAACGCAACATCACATGCGCGCATTGCTGCAACTCGTCGCCAGAAGTAGTCAAGCGCGCGCATCTGCGGGCGGAGCGGGCTACAGGTAGGTCAGCAGTAACAGGCGCAGGCCCAAGGCTCATCAGTCATTTCGGGCTTGCGTGCTTCAGCCTCTACCCTCTCCATGTTCAAAATAATGAACACGAACACAAGCCTAGCCTCATTCCCTTCTTGATGCCTCTCTAACCTGTTGACTAGCCACCAGCTACAGTCTCGGAGCGTCTAGATAGCTTGGGGCGTGAGACCACACCGCTGATGAGAAGACGCGACTGCCTCCAGCTTTCTACCTGACTGTCTGCCCCGGCATACGACGATGGAGAACCAATTGGTTCGGCCCTCTGAAGGTCGTTCATTCGAGCTCAAGGAACGAGCAGCATGGGGGCAGGGGGGCCTCCAAGAAGCCACCCAAGCAAATACAAGCGCTCTCAAATCGTCATGGCGTAATGCTACCTTCAAACTGGGCCCTTCTCTTCCTATATATCGCTAATATCGCCTGGATATAGCGGTTCCTCCTCCGAGCAACTCAACTGGTCGAAATTCATCTGGTCCGTCACAGCTTCAGACGGTGCCGATGGCCGGAGAATCGTGCCAGTTGCCGCAGAGCACATCTACCGAGATTAAGAAGGAAAATGCGGATGAAATTTATCCGCCAATTCCCAATCCAAAGTATCTTGCATACGTGGAGGACGTTTCTGAAGCTGATGGCACTCTCATTACGTCCCCGTCAACGTATACTGCGGACCGCGGCCATCTCAGCGCCTTCCCGCTCTCAGAACCGTTATTGCCCTCATCCGAGTCAGGCACAAAGAGAACCTTGTCATCAGGATCTAATCGATCCAGGGACTCGGGGTACCACAGCTCTAGGAGAAGAAGACGAAAACATCGGAGAAAGGAAAGCCGAGGCACCTTGCGCTGTGAGGTGTGTGGTCTGGGCACATTTGTCGATTCGAAGTCCCTTCTGAACCATATGCGGCGTGAACAGTAAGAAAACAAAAATGCCTTGCTTTCTATTTCTTTTTCATGTTAACATGTCTTTTGATCTTTTGACTAACTGGACTGAAGTACTGTGCGAGATGTTCCCAGCGAGCAATCGAGGAATGCCGAAAACTTGACGGATAGGTCAGCCGCCGTACTCAACGAGAACACGAGTCTTTTAGGCGCAGAGATCGCAGTATCAAATTTTCATGAATCAACAAGTTCTGAGAAAGGCCCCGGTTGCGTCCTGGTCGAAGCCATTGCATCTGAGGGGCTTTCCAGGTCCCCATCGCCTTGGCAAGCTGCAACGTTGTCGACCGAGAGCAAGGATTTTGACGATGTTCTTCTCCGATCCCTTTCTTGGATAATGGCTGATCGACTGGGTACTGGGAAAATGGCCGGCTCGGAGTCTAGCAGTCGCTGCTCTCGTTGCCCATCAGATACTAAGACGCAACCTCAGGTCACTGAATGTGCAGGAAATGGAACTGCCGCTTCAGGAGACCATTCATCGAAGGAGTCGCTGGCAATGTCACAAAGCCAACCCATGACCGCTTCAGGTGCATCCAAAGGCTCTAACACCGGAAGCAAGAGGCGACTGCCGCCACACCATAATCGGCGAGATCAAGATGACGATGATGATCCTGGCCACAAGCGCTTGAAGTCATCGATGAACACTTACGAAAAGCCCATGACTCGACCCAGGTTTGCTTGCCCGTACCAAAAGTACGATCCGATAGGCAGCCCGTTCTGCTGCATGCCAAGTGCGAAGAACCCGGATGGGGGAGCGGACACCTTTACACGAATCAAGTGCGTATCGCATGTACTCTGAGAATCACAAACCGAAGATTCTCTGCGTCGAATGTCAACGCTAATATCTCTATAGGTCGCACATGTTCCGCAACCACGATCCATTTGTCAGATGTAAGAAATGCTGGAGGATGTTCAAGACAGAGCAAAACGCGAGAGCCCACGAGACCTCGGAAAGTTGCGTGGCGCGGGCATCTCCAACAAAGTATTGGATGACACTGGGGCAGAGAGACCAGGTCAGAGATCAGAGATTCGTCGCAAGCAGCGAAGCAAACTGGTATTCGCTGATGGCTATTGTCTTGCCCGACATACCGTTGGACGGCCCTGGCGGATACAACCAATTTTCACCCTGTAATTTCTATGACGTCCCAGAAGAATGTTCTTTTCTCACTGCATACAGATTATGTCGCGGCTCTGACATTGCCGCCCACGCCGGAGTCTAGTTCTGATAGCTCGAGCTTTCGACTGAATAGGCCACAATTGGGAGCTGTGAGAGAGCGTCACTCAAGCAGCACGTCGGAGATTCAGCAGCTTCCGGCAACTCATCAAAGGTAATTTTAGATAATATGGACAGCTAAAGCTGTTATGGATGATGGAAGTTTTTAAGCTCACCATGTCAAAAGCAGCATTGCACCAGGAGAACAACGGGAGACACAGTTTGGAAGTGACAGCATCGACAGGCTGCTTGCGGAAAGCCAGCCAGAGACAACCACCAGCACCATTCACCAAGGCCCAATGTTTGACGAAATCATGAGTGACGAAACATTTTGGCAAGCTCCATTTCTCTTTAGACCAACTGATGATGCTCATCTTCGGCCTGCCGCCTCCGGCGCTGGACCCTTTCATCCTGACCCGAACACTTTGCACAGCGCAGGACAACCTCTGCACGAACCAGAGTCATCTATTTCGAATCTGCGCCCCACTGAGCCGCCGAGACCAGGGAACCAGAACCAGACACTTCTCCAGGGCAATAGCGACTTTATAAGCCGAGATCATCAGAGGCTGCGCTCAGATAATGCCCTTCTCCGTGACGAGAACCACACGATGAGACTACAGCAGACCGGCATGCAGGTTCAACTCAGCGCAGCGCGAGCCCAGTTGGGGTCTCTAGAATCTGCTCTGCAAGAGTTGCTTTACCTGCCCGATTTACACAGCGCCGCAGGTCCATCCGAGGCTGTGTCTCGGGTTTTTAACATCATGGAGCTGATGGCTGCGGTGAAAAAGAGCCTCATGATAGACATTTACGGAAAAAACGCAGGTTGAAAGTAACAGTTCTTGAAAACTGCCCAGCAGAGAGCAATCGACTTAGCCTGCGCTGGCTTAAGACAGGCAACCGTCCATGAAAGGTTCTTGACTCATTTTGAGTTGAACCTCCCTTGCAGCTTTTTGACATGTCGAAGTATCTTGGAGACTACAATTCTCCACCAACAAAACCCTCAGGGCTGCCAGTTGAGATCATGTACTCCGTATGTAAGTCGTCGAGCGGTGTCTGACCTGATGCCCAATGATCTGTCGGCAGACAAACAGAAAACTGCCGCGACATGTCATGAGCCTTAAGGTCAGCATAGCTTCATGAGTCGCAATTGAAACGAAAGAGGGCGCCTTGGTGGCTGATCGAACTCAGACCCACTGGGTGCTCCTTTGCAGTAGCCCAACTGTTTACTGCAGGCAGCGGAGCAAAGCAGCCGCGTGTTGTTGAAGATCCCGTCAATGGGACCAATGGCGAAGACGGCTGGGGCATCATCTTCGACGGGAGATGACGGCATGGCCAAGCGGCATGCGAATAAGAATAACGATGTCCCGGCACTAGATCAGGGCGTGGTGCCGTCTCATCCGGCAACACCACTAATACGTCGGCGGTCCAGTCGAGATGGACAGCGATAGCCGCAGGCCGCGATCCCAATGCATGGGGGAAGCTTGGCGAACTGGAACGCCACAAAGTCGATGGCTTGTGCGGGGAGCCGTCATGCCGCCTATGGTCCTCCGAATGATAAACAACAATATATTCTTCAACAATATTACATAGAACAAGTTGTCATGATAACGGAACAAAGTAGAGTCCGATCTGAGCTGAGTTTTTTGCTATATTGCAGTGTCTTATCTTGTGAAAGGGGAGCACTGTTGAAACTCTGGCAGGCCAGACTTCTGCGCGAGCTGAGCGCAATGGTCAACGTGAGCAGCCAGGTCGCGACATTGCCGGTCAAATCTGGGCCATAAGCAGATCGGACATGAAAGCGGCAAGGACAATGTACGAAGATTCTTTTGAACAAGCCGAATTAACCTGAACGCCCTGATCACCGGTATCTCGGGCAGTCAGGGAACAGCGCATGACAAATCGAAAACGTGCATAAGTGAAGGCGATGGAACACTAGGCGGTATTCTGGGAAGCTCTCTCTAGCAATGGATGGAAAACCACGTTTTGCAGTGCATTCGGCGTACCTGGCCTAGAAGTTTCCAGCTACCTGTATCACACTAACGCAGTAAGAGGTCAACCTGTCGCTCAACTCACTTGAGTCTTCAAACGATCATCCGCGCATTTAGCCTGTCATGTGGCTTTCTGCCGGTATACATTCTGGCCAAAACTGGCAGTCAACAAGTGCACAATGGCCAATGATGACACCCATCAGGCATCAATGATGAAGTTACGACATACGTCTGCAAGGTCGCGACTGGATCCTGCATTGAGTGGCTTCGCCGCCGTGATTAGAGGCGCGGACCAGTTGTTTGTCCTACGCGTTCGTGTAAGTGCTGCTGCTTGCTTCCGCGCTCTAGCTGTGAAATAATGTCCATATATCTCAAGTTAGGAGAGCTTCTGTCTTCCCGCCGAATCGACATTGAATTTGCCAGGTGCCGCCAGCCCGAGCTCCCAAGCAATGTCAACGTTATCAATAAATTGGTGGCCGTTCTCCGGCGTTTAGTTCGGACATTGCCCCTTGCGGGGTGAGACTCGGAAGCAACGGAGGAGCCTCATCGCGGCGTCACCTTCAGATGCACAAGGCAATCGACCACGAGGGCGGCACAAGCTGTGCGCCCCGCGAGCTAATCGAGCTTTGGCTAGCATTGCTCACCCACACCCGAGCACTAACTAAACTCCACCGATGGCTTGTCATTCATCCTTTGTCTTGCTGGTACTAAGCCAATGGTCTCGGTCTCGTTATCCGCAACGCCATGGCATAGCTATTCCGTACATGTGGCCATTGCCGTCGATGCAGGTACTCAGCGGGGATATTTGCCGTCGGATATGGTGATTTCCTTTGCATTTTGGGAGTTAACGGCATGTGTGGACAGAACATGATCCGCCATTTCCATCAATGGGCACAAGAAGTCGAATCTGCGGAGTACATGTGCTCCAATGCTCGGATACTTCGGTCTTCGCAACCAGAAGCGGCGCCAGGCAAGCCACCAACGGATATTACATCACCACCTCCCCGTGGCACATCCACGTCCAGCGACCTGCAATACAGAACGCAGTCATGGCAGTGTAAGTCGCAGCAGACTGTCAGTCGCCACTAGTAACATCCCCGCTGCATCTCCGGCACCATGACTGAATGCTGCTGCCTGTGATCATGCTCCGCACCAATCGGCCGGCCCACCAGTTCATGTTGCTACGAGAACCTATCCATTTTCGGTGTAGGCCGTCAGCCTGCTTCCCCAGATTTGCTCGGTAAACTTGTGACGGCGCGATGATCGCCATGGTGGAGACACAATTGCTGGCGGGCGTCATCCCGCGCGCGAGGCCCTTCAAGCAGAACAGCGATCAAGGAGAAGTGCGGGTGCCCGATGGCCACCTTGCTTGGAAAGCTATAACTGGGGGACACCCATCAACATTATCCTTTTAGCCCTTTGTAATTTTGGCCCTTGCAGCTTGTCAAAAGACGCGAAAGCTCTCACAGTCGGATAATTTCATCGCACACGTGCCCAAGTATACAAGATCTTGCTTCCCATCCGCTCTGTCCGCCTGTTTATTGAAGCCGGACTCCAAAATATAAACAAGGTGACGACATCTGGAACGCCTCGTCAGAGTAGCAACCCATACCGCAGCCGTCGCACCAACCACTTCTTAGCCGTCTACCCCAACTGAACTGGTCAATAAGACATCATGACGAAAAACAAGGAGAAAGAATCAATGGAGAAGAGGGCGAGCGACCCGGCAACGGTCGAGCATGCACCTCGCCGTCGGCACAGCTCTTTTGGGAACATGGAGAACCTCTCGGCCATCTTCGAGAACCCTCTCAAGACGCGCACAAAGGAACAGCTCCTTGAGGACGTCGACGCCTTCTGCCAGAAGTACCAGCTCACAGACTTCGTTGAAGACTTCCGCAAAGGCGCCCTCGCGGCACAGAATCCCGACATGGTCCAAAAGATGCCAGAGCTAAGTGCCGAGGACAAAAGCATCATTGAGCGGGAGACAACGCACCGCTGGAGCCACCCGTTTGTGCTGTACTGGCTCTGCGTCATGTGCTCTATGGCAGCTGCTGTTCAGGGTATGGACGAGACGGTCAACAACGGGGCCCAGGCGATTTACTTGCAAGATCTCGACGTTGCAGGCCCCACAGTCACCAGGTTCGACAAAAACGAGCAAGACAGCCTAACTGGTCTCATCGTCGGCGCTCCGTATCTTTGCTGCGCCATACTCGGCTGTTGGTTGACGGAGCCGCTCAACAAGGTTTTCGGCCGTCGAGGAACCATCTTCATCTCGTGCTTCATCGCCGCCGTCGCGTCCATCTGGGAGGCTGTGGCCAACTCATGGGTAAACTTGTTCATTGCTCGCTTTGTCCTCGGCCTTGGCATTGGACCCAAGTCAGCTACTGTCCCTGTCTACGCTGCCGAATGCTCGCCGGCTCCGATTCGAGGTGCCCTGGTTATGCGTGAGTCGCCCCCTCTTGCTACAAATGGGACGCATCCCGGTATGTGAAGTGCCACTGACAGCGTTAGAATGGCAAATGTGGACTGCTTTTGGAATCATGCTTGGCAACATCATGGGTGTCGCTTTTGGTCCCTCGACGGGCATAGACCCAAGCCTGGGTTGGCGACTCATGCTTGGAAGCACCGTTGTCTTGCCAATCATTGTCTGCGCCCAAGTCTACTTTTGTCCCGAGTCGCCTAGGTACGTGATGCGCTTCCTCTTCCGTCAGTATGTATGCTCATATGAGTGATGCAGATGGTACATTCAACACGAAAAGGTGCAGAAGGCTTTTCGATCCTTCCAACGCCTTCGCTACACGAACGTGCAAGCTGCTCGGGATACGTACTACACCTACGTCGGTGTTGAGCTCGAGCGCGAGGCCAACAGGGGCAAGAACCTTTTCACCAAGTTCTGGGAGCTTTTCTCTGTGCCGCGAAATGCCCGTGCAACACTAGCCTCCTGGATTGTCATGTTTGGTCAACAATTTTGCGGAGGTTCGTAGCGCTATAGCCTTCTCCCTCCGTTTGAACGACGACAAGTGGCTAATCCTCGATGTAGTCAACATCATTGCCTACTACAGCACGACTATCTTCGTTGAGTCCAACTACTCGTTAAACTCTGCTCTTCTTGCGTCAATGGGCACTGGCATCCTGAACTGGGTGTTCGCTATTCCGGCTCTCTTCACTATCGATCGCTGGGGCCGGCGAAACCTCCTTCTCTTCACATTTCCCTTCCTTTCGCTCACTTTACTATGGACAGGGATGTCCTTCTTCATCCCCAAGACCAGCACGGCTCGCATTGCCATGGTCACAACAGGAATGTACCTCTTCGAAGTGTTTTACTCACCGGGCGAGGGCCCTGTGCCCTTTACCTACTCGGCTGAGTGTTTCCCTGTTCATGTCCGCGATGTAGGCATGTCTTGGGCCACAGCAACGACATGGTGCTTCAACTTCATCATATCCTTCACCTGGCCACACTTGCAAACCGCCTTTACCGTTCAAGGGGCGTTTGGATGGTACGCAGCATGGTGCATCATTCTTTGGTTCTGGATCCTCTGGTTCGTACCCGAGACCAAAGCTCTCACGCTCGAAGAGCTGGACCAAGTCTTCAGTGTTAGCACCAGGAAGCACATGCTCTATCAGTCGAATAACGCTCTCTGGCACTTCCGCAGATATGTCTTGCGGCAGAAGCTGGAACCCTTGCCGCCCCTGTACCGTTATAACAGGCGAGATGAGGATAAGCCGGTGTTTGACCAGAACCAGACGGCGTTTTAAGCTTCCTGCTTTTTTTGGCCTGTTGCGCGCCTCACACTATTCTTTTGAGTAGGAAAGATTGATATTTGTTTGCGATACCTACTCCGTTTGTGGTTGTTTGCAAATTTTGCAATGTAGTATTTGAGACTTGAAGCCTTCGTACATAGGCACCGTGAAATATACCAATATCTGAAAAACTCTTACAGTATATTAGAATGATCCAGGTCAGTCGGAGCCTTGAAACTGCTAACGTAGAGTATTTGTGCATTCACTACACTGTTGGGGCTTGCTACTCGTGGTATCTTGCGACTGCCGTTTCCGTCAGGCAGCTGGAGCGTCCACCTTGGGAAGGCCGAAGTTGCCGCCGGATGAGCATTAGAGTTCAGGATGCCGAAAATAATTCAGAAAAGAAAGACAATGTCCGGGGCAATCAAACCGTCTGGGCAATAAAAGTAGCACCGAAGTGTGTGTTGCGGAGGTGGCCGAGGTGTCTGGTGTGTGAGATCATACCTGTTATGCTGGTTGGCTGACCGAAGATGGAAGGCCTTGTCAGCCAGAGGATTCCGGGACGCTAGAAGTGAAGAAACGCATCATTGATGGAGATGTATTTGGCGAATGTCGGAAACTACTTGGTACTCTGCGCATTTCATCCGCACGTCGTGGATTTAATTAGCACAAGATCGCGAACTCCTTCAGCCACCTATGTAGATGAAGCCAGGCATAGTTCCACACTCGGGATCACAAAGCCACTCCTCGGCCGGATGACGCGGCTTTGCAAGATCGCGTAACCTCAGAGCTCCATGAAGACTCGCTAACTTGCATTAAGGACGTCTTTTTGCACTGGACAAGTGTTGCACAGGCGCAAATTCTTCGATAGCTGCATGAATCAATCAGCAAAACGGTAAGTAGGTGCGAAATCGAAGCTAAATTGCTACTAGAGAGTGATAACGCAACTCGGCGTTGTGACGCGTCACTGCTTCGTACACTGCGGGGCGCTTATCCGCTTCCTCGAATTTTGCTGCCTTGACAACATGAATGCTAAGCCTCAAAGTGAGGCGTCCTCCCGTTCGCGGCCAATCATTTGCAGTAATCCAAGATGCAGGCGACTATTGTAGATTTTCCATCAGAACGCGGGTAGGACGGCTATAAAACCTGACCTCAGGCCGGCAACATCTGAGTCCGTCAATACAGGCACTGGTAATGAGGCCTCCCACTCTCTCCATTGCTCATGTGCATTCCCCGTTCTCGCAAGACTTGCCACGCGAGGTATAGACGTCTCGAATCTACCGAAACTTTACAACCAAGACATACGCCAACCCGCAGCATGGGAGCTCCTCCAACTGTTTCTCCAATGCCGGCCAATTCGTCACCTTTGGGCGCGGGTCCGTCTGCATCAACATCCCTGCTCTCCAGCCAGCACGAGCGCCTCATCCTCGAGCTGCTCCCTTTCAAAGATAGTGCCAAGTTCCAAGAGTGGCTAAACAGCGGCTGGGTTCGAGGCTCCTGGCTGGAATTCTACGGCGACTTCCTCAACAAGACGCGCAACGCTGCTGATCCGGACAAGACGCGGACGGCACAGGCGTCAAAGGATGCTATCAACTCGCGCTCACAAAAGTTTCTTGTGTACCACCCTGACAAGACAACCTGGTCTGTCGAAGACCATCACGTGCGATTCATAGTGACGGTCATCCAGGATAATATGCTCAAAAGCCTGTGGTCGGAGTCAGAGTGGAAGAAGAAGGGTATCGACATTGCCAAAGCTGTCTTTGAGGTGCTCTGTTTTCTTAAATCTTCATACTACGCAATTGATCCGCACCCTCCCAGCTACTCACAGTGAGGGCGCAGTTGCACTACCGATATTAGTATGTCATCTCAATGCGCGTGAAACGCTGCAGTACCTCGTCGAGGTACCAAGTAGGTCCACGGTCTACCGCTTGTTTGTTCTCGTGCCAATCTGAATTCGAGGAGTACTTGGCAGTTGAGGTCACCTTACCCGTAAATAAGGTGAACAGCCCATCCTACCCTCAAACAAACCAGCTCTCCTGAATATCCACCTTCATCACAATCCACTCGGCAAGTGCACACTATCGTCAAGATAGCTTATATCTCGTTGGCCGTTCTGGCTAGGTACCGTTATCATCATCGTTGCCACAGTGAACTGCAAGAGCCATTCCTTCCACTACGACCACACTGTTCTAAACAAAGATAACATAAATACTAACCTCGGCATATGGCATGCCATCTGACGGATAGGTAGGCAACTACATGAATCAGATAGTCGAGGTCACTATAATCTACCGAGACCACCCTTACCCCAAACCGTTACGGGAGCTACGATGAATTATTCCAATGATGGGATATAACTCCTCTTATTTTCCTAAACCCTTCTGAGAAAGGTCGCATGGGTGGAGAGGAGAGTAGGCAGTCAATGACAGCTGCAACTTGTAACATGTGTGCGAGCGCTTGGCTATGGCGAGTAAGACAAAGCTTTGCTTAAGAACATTGAAATGCATGTCACTATTGCGCGGATGCAATATACGTTTTAAATTTTCTGTTTGTTCCGAATTTGAGTCATCGTGAATCCCGCAATAGCGCTACAATTAAAACGAACAAAAATTGAATAGGAAATGATAGATCTCTCTAAAACAAATGCCATAATGAGACTTAACTCTGATGAAAAGCAATCTACTGCTTCTCAAGCTTGGAACGCCCGATGAACATCCCGTTGACATTGCCCATTTCGGCAGCATTTCGCCGAATAAATCCAACCCGCGTTAGATACCTCACGTTGCTGCGAACTGCCTCGCATAGATTCTGGGAGTCCACATATGCCGCAGGACGCTGTGACTGAACATCCGGCTCGTTGAGGAAATGTCGCGCTGCCCAAAGCGGGTGATGCTCGCCGACTTCGTTCATCTGCTTCGTTGCACGCTGAATCCACTCGTCTGAGGACAAACCCAAGAAATCAACTGATAATTCTTGGCCGACGAGATTCCAGAACTGGGACTTGTACATGCCGTCTGGAATATTCACCATTGTAGAGAAACTGTCGTAGTCAAATAGCTGTCTGATGATCGTGGCCGCAACATGGTCGACATCGGCGACGTGTAGCCAGCCGTCCTCACCACCGAGTGGCGCCGCCTTGAGCGCAACTCCCGTTGCTACCGCGCGCCAGAGGTAGTCATCCACGTTTGCAACACCTGTCTTCGCTGAGCCGATGATCAGGCCGGGTTTGACGACGGAGACACGGTTCTGATTGGCGGGCAGTCGGTCAACGACCTCGAGGACGACCCGCTCCGCCATGATCTTAGTCTGGGAGTATCCGTTGCCTTGTGAAAGCTTTTCAGCGAGTGTTTCGAATGTATCACCGTCAGTGTCCTTCAGGCCACCAGAGACGTAGACGAACTTGGGATGCGCAGGCGATGATAGAACGGCTCGGAGCATGGTCACAGTGGCGTCGACGTTTGGTCCGCAAAGTTTGTCGTAGTCGGCATTCCAGTTAACAACGGCTCCATTGTGAATGATGGCGTCAATATTGGCGTTTTGAGTGGACTGGCCTTTCAGTCGTGCAACTTGCTCTCGATCAAGTCCAAAGTTGGGTTCTGCAAGATCGCCTACCCAAACTTCCAGTTTATTCAAGTCGTTGGACTGCCACCAGCCTGCGATTTCTGCTGTCCTCTTGACTCTGTCCATGCCCTTCTGCACTGAGGTTGCTCGAACCAGAACGACAACCGACTTAACCCCCACGGAGCGTAAGAGCAGTTTTAAGATGTCTGTGCCGAGATATCCCGTTGCTCCTGTGAGGAATATTGTTGCCATCTTGGGCATTTTAGTAACAGGGGTTTCAACCAGATTTTGAATGTCCCATGGTTCGTTCATTATCGACGAGAACTTAGCCTTGAAATCGAGCGACCTTTCTTGCCACTCCATGCCGGCCTGTGTATTTTCTATTAGCTTGGCCATTGATGCAATGGTGGTGTTCTTGCTGTTGATGAGTGTCAAGCCTAGCGTAACACCGTATGCATTGAGAATTCGCTGAGCGAGCGTGACGATTCTGATTGAGTCGCCACCAAGATGGTAGAAGTTGTCGTCAATACTAATGGACTTTTCCGGTATGTCAAGGACTTGAGACCAGTGCGCCCGAACAACAGCCTCTACCTCAGTCGAACAGTCGCGGAAGGCGGAGCGTTGGTAACCGTTGTATGAAAGAAGGTGGTTAGGAGTCATAGCCTCGAGTTTTCGTCGCAGAGCTAATCGGTCAATCTTCCCTGATACGGTGACCGGCATTTTATCAACGGGAATGAAGTACTGGGGAATCATTGATGTTGGCAAAACTCCGGACAGAGCAGTGACGGCGCTGTAGAGGCCATTTTGGTGTGCGCTATCCCTGAAGCTCACAAACGCCACGAGGGACTCAACTGCCCGTTGACGAGCCACATCGACAACGACGTGTTCCACGTCTTTAATGACAGCAGAAATTTGATACTCAATCTCCCCTGACTCCATGCGTTGGCCATGAAACTTAACTTGCGTGTCTCTGCGGCCAATGTAGTCAAAGGTTCCATCAACGTTGCGGCGAACTAAATCACCTGTCCTGTAGGCTCTCTTTGGTGCATTCCCTGGGAACCAATCGACATATTCTAGCCAGCTAGAATTTTCGACCTCGTCAGCGTTGAGATATCCTCTCGCGAGCAATGGGCTTTGAATGACTAGCTCGCCGACACATCCAACCGGGACGAGCCGCCTCACGTCGGAGGGTTCGACGACCCAAAAGGCACTGGAAATCGGTCGTCCTATATTATTCGACCGACCGACACTGGCGAGAGAAGAGTTCCAGGAACAAATCGACGCTTCGGCTGGGCCGTAGCCGCCGTACAGTCGAACGGTGTCTTTCCAACGGCTGACCGTTGCACCTCCGACGGCTTCACCACCGAGGCAAAGAGTGTCCAGTCCCGGCACGTCGGTTGGAATGAGAATGTCGGCTACAGTTGGTGTCAGAAATACCCAATTAGCCCTCGTTGCGTTGATGGCTCCGGCAAGATCATTCAGACGAGCTTCCTCCGAAGGCACGCAGATGCATCCGCCACGTATCAAAGTCACGAGGATGTCTAAAATAGCCACGTCAAAAGTATAAGCCGAGAATTGGAATACCCTCGTCCCGGGACCAATCCCCATTTGAGCTCCGTATGCGTCCGCCGATGAACAAATGCTCTGGTGTGGAAGCATCACTCCTTTCGGTTTGCCCGTGCTGCCAGACGTAAATAAAACGACGCTGAGATTGTCCGGATTGGTCTCGGATCTGATATGACCTGGTGAGTCATCTATGCTCTTGAGGTAACGTTCGTCCACTGATATGACCTTGACTCTCAGAGAACTTAGAGTGTTTACGTATGTGGGAGCTGCGAGCACCACCAACGCGTTGATATCTTCAACAATATTTTGTAGTCTTTTCTTTGGCGCATTTGGATCTAGGGGGACAAAAGCACCCCCGGCAAGTTGAACGGCGATCATGACGACGATAGCCCAAGCAGATTTTGGGAAGCATATCGGCAAAAGTGTTTCGGGACCGACACCGAGCTCTTGTAGCTTTATGGCGAGTCGTGACGCGAAGATTCCCAGTTCGGCATATGTCAGGCTGCAATCCCACGAGTCGACGGCGACATCGCTTGGCCTGTTCAGTATCTGCTCTTTGATCAACCAGTGAGTGCATGAAAGGCTGGGCTCTTGGATTCGATTAGATTGAACAGCATGCTCAATATCCCGCGAGCTGACCAGAGAAATATTCCTAAGGGTCGTGTCCACATGTGTAAGTTCTAGCGCAGTGTGCTCGAGCTGGAAAGATAGGACTTCGGCCTCTGCATGGGAAAGGATATGAGAATCGTACGTAAAGACCAGTTCAACACCGCTCTCCGAGATGAAGGCTTGAAGAACAAGCGGGTAGTTGAAGAAGTTCTGTACCGCCTCTTCTCCAAAAGCCGGACTGGAATCCAAATTCAACAAGACAGCATCTCTAGACGTGTTCGTCACGTCAACCTTGGCCGGTTGGATAACCAGCAAACTTGAAAAGTCACAGGCGTCCTTGGTGTCTGAGTTAAGTTTGGAGATGTTTTGCAAGCCAAACTGCTCAAATGAGATGGCCTCGGATGCTTGACTTTGCAAGTGTTGAAGAAATGAGGAAACTGTCTGAGATTGGTTGATACGGACGCGAACTGGAATAGTCGCAATCATAGGACCAGCCATTTGGTCCAGTCCCGAGACCGGAGCCTGGCGTCCGGATACTGTGGTGCCGAAGCATATGTCATCTGTGTCGCAGTATCTGGCTAGTACAAGCGCCCATGCCGCTCGGAGAATGGTTGCTTTTGTCACGGTACCGTCTGCAATTCGAGGCAGCGAGATGTTCTGCTTGAACAAACGCGTCCGGACTTTCTGTGGGTCGCAACTGGGTACTCTCGCTGGCGGAAATGTAGCTCTAGTGGCGTTCTCAAGGTAATTCTGCCAATAGTGAGTTGCAGCTGCGTGGTCGACAGACAGGATGTATTTGATGAATCCGGCATATGGCTGTTGAACTAACAGCTCTTCTTCGTAGTAGGCCCGTGTGAACGTATCCAGAACTATTTGCATGGTCCATGCGTCATATATGGCGTGGTGTATCGCCAATGTAAAGTAGAAATCTCCGTCTTGATTTGTCCTGAGACCATATCGACATAAAGGCAAGCCATATCCAAATTCGGCGCTGTCTACATCGGTCTCCCACCACGGTGCCTCCCTAACAATAATCTGAACTGAGCGACCGGATATCAGTTCAATTCTCGTTCGAAGGTTTGTGCAGGTGTTCACGGTGCGCTCCCAAGCAAGTTTGAGTCGCTGGATGTCGACATGCTTGGCAACGCGGTAGGTCGCCCTGGCGATGTAGGATCCCGGCTGCTTGACCGCCAGGACCATGAGACCCTCCTGCAGCGGGGTACAGGGGTAAGCATCTTCAATGGCCCGCATGTCAGAAATTCGGCTCTGGCTTTGACTCCAAAACTTTACTTCATCGGCCTCGGCAGCAGAGAGTAAGCTAAATGGCTGTGCTTGGAATTCCGTCTCTTCCATGTTCTCGGCAATAGACTCAGCCATGCCCCTGAGATGGGGGTTCTGGAAAACCATTGGCACGGTCAAGTTCAGGCTTTGCTTCTGAGCTAGTGCAACTAGCTGTATGGCGCTGATAGAGTCTCCGCCAATTTGAAGGAAGCTATCATCGTCGGTGATATCTTCCGCCTCCAGGCCGAGCACCTGGGCCCATAATGCTCGTAGCTCGAGCTCCATGGCGGTTGATGCAGTGAAATTGCTTCCACTACGAGGCGAGCAAAACGATAGCTGCTCTGGGGTCAATGTCATGACCAGAGAGTGAAGGGCATTCAAATCCGTTTCGGTAGGTTGCTGGAATGGTATTTGCTGAAGTGGTATGATGAATTCGGGAACCATATTCGGGGTCAGGGATGTCTCTAGTCTGTTGTATACGCTGAGCAGGACTTCCCGAGTCGATGCAGTCAGCGGCAGCAACTGGCCAAAATGGCCGTGCTCGTTGGGAAACAAGTCGATAAATGCAACCAGAGAGACATTCGAATCTAGGCGAAAAACATCGCAGACAACACGCCGGATGGAAGGGCTTGCCTGCTTGATGTGTCTCTCAACCTCGCTCAAATGTAGTCGTTGATCCTGGTACTTGACCTGAGAGCCTGACTTTCCAAGAGTCACGATTGTGCCGTCTTCGTTATAGCGGGCCGAATATCCCGTCTTTTGAAACTGGGGTATTTTCTCATCATCTTTCGTTGAGCCAAGCCAACCGACTGCGGAAGGAATGGATTCATTGGAAACCCCATCATTGGCTGCTTGTATCTGAGGAGCGTCTAGCTCTTGAATTACAAGCTCGCCCTGGCAACCCACAGGCGCTAACCTCCGATCGTCATCAGGGTCGACGATCCAGAATTTGCTGTTGGGAGTAACCCCGAGCTTCTCATGCAAGAATTCTTGCCCGACGGTATATGTGGCTTTACGATCAATGCTGCTCCATTGCGTGATCTTTTGCAGATCCCAGGGACCCGAGACTGAGACATTGGAGAGCTGCGTTTCGCCTTGGACAAGTAGCTGTTGGACAACATGGTTGAACTGGTTCGAGATCGCCTCCGCCTGGAATCTGGAAAGAACGTTTGATTGGTAGCTTACGAGAAGCTCAGCATGCTCATCATGCAGCAGGCCTTGGAGAACAAGCGGAAAATTGAAGTAAGTGTCTACCGATTCTAGCATCAAGAGCTCTTCAGACTCAAGAGTTTGTAGAATCGCATCTCCCGTGCGGCTAACAGTGTCATTTTGGTAAATCGGTTGGACGAGAAACAGGCTGGTAAAGTCGCAAACAGCTTTCGTGGAAGCACTTATTTTCGAGATCTTCTGTAGTCCAAGTTGTTCAAATGCCACCATCTCTGATGACTGATTCTGGATGTCTTGCAGAAAACTTGAAATGGGCTGACGCTTGTTTAGCCTGACTCGGACTGGCACAGTTGTAATGGTTGGTCCAGCCATGTCCGAGACACCCTGAACAGGCGCCAAGCGGCCTGCCACGGTCACACCAAAGCAAATATCGTTGGTGTTGCAGTAGCGCGCGAGGACAATAGACCAAGCTGCACGAAGAATCGTCGCCTTGGTGATCGATGTGTTGGGTCCACCAGTTAGCGGAATGTGCTTCTTCACCAGCTTCGTGGGACCAGGCGGGCCGTCAAGAGTTAGCAAATCAGGAAATACAGGTTTCTGGGCTCCCTGAAGCTGTACTGCCCAGTACTCTGTGGCTTCCTTGACGTCGATTTTGCTTGTATAATTTACAAAGTTAACGAACGGGACCAGGTGAGGAAGCTCCTGGCTATGATACGATCGGTGCAGCGTAGTTAAGGCTGTGTTGATGATCCATTCGTCAAATATAGCATGATGAAGCATCACGACAAAATAGAAAGAGCCTTTCTCTTCAGTAATAGCGTAGCGGCACAGCGAGGAGCCGTACCGCATTGGTCGGGCCTCCATTCGTGCCAAGACTGCGCGAGGAGTAGCACCGTTTGCCGGCTCCCAACAAGAAGTATTTTGCAGTAAGACTTGGAAAAATGAGCCATTCACCCAAGCAATGCGTGTTCTCAAGTTACCACAGTTTTTAATTGTTGCATTCCATGACTCCTTGAAGCGTTCGATGTCGACATGGCTCGGGATGCGGTAAATCTGCTTGGCGACATATGACCCAGACCTCTTCTCGGCCAAGGCCATGAGACCTTCCTGGAGAGGCGTGCAAGGGAACACATCCTCAATGGCTTTTGTATCCGATATCTCGCATTGTTGGCGGATCTCTGACAGTATAGTGTCTACCTCAGGTTCAGGCAGCAAGCTGAATGGTTCCAGTTGAGATGTCTCAATAACGTTGCTCGTGATCTTTTCTGCAACAGAGGCGAGGCGATCCAGTTGCGGCATCTGAAAAACTTGCGCGACTGTTATTTGTATGCCGTGTTCCTGAGCGAAAGATGCCAGGTGAATTGCACTGATCGAATCACCGCCAATCTGAAGAAAGCTGTCATACTTTCCTATCTCTTGGGGTTTGACCTTGAGAATTTCCGCCCACAGGTCTCTAATAGCCAATTCCATGGGCGTAGAAGCTGGTATGACTTCTTTGCTTGCCAGTGAGAACGAGGATAGTTGCTTCGAGCTTAGCCGCTCCGGTATTGCTCGCAGCTTCTTCCGATCCAGCTTCAATGACGGCAGGAAGGGAAACGATCGCATAGGGATGAAGGTTAACGGTACCATATAGGAGGGTAAAATGGCTTTCATCTCAATGATGGCTTTCGAGATTGTGTTCCGAAGCATTGCGTTCATTGAGAGTATTTCTTTTGCCTCCGCTTCCATATCCTGTGCTGCCAGCTTGTCAATGACGTCGGGTGGAAAGCAGAGAAAGCCGATCAATGCCTCACGGGTCTTTAGACGGACGAGGTCAACAGCGACGTGCTCTGTCTGGGGCAATATTGACTTCATGATCGCCTCAATCTCGCCAATCTCTATTCGTCGGCCTCGAATCTTGACCTGTGTGTCCCTACGACCAAGATAGAGTATGTTGCCATCCGGCATGTACTTCACCAAATCACCCGTTTTGTAGAATTTTCGAGCATCTCCAGGCTCACTCTTGGGCAGGAAGCTGACGGAGTCGAGGAAAGCAGCGCGCGTCATCTCCTCGTTGTTGATGTATCCCAGTCCTATGTTGAGTCCGTGCAAAAGGAGTTCACCTACGCAGCCGATTGGCGTGAGCTCGTTGTGGTTGTTTGGGTTCACAATGAAGCAATCGCAGGCGAAACCTTTACCAATGATGCCTGGCAAGGTAGCGCAGCTCTCGACGGTAAAGGATGTGCAGCTAATGGCTGCTTCAGCTGGGCCGTAGGCATTGATCAACTTCACTCGCCCACACCACATTTCTTGAACGTCTTTCGCCAGCGCTTCGCCTCCGAGTATTAGTTTCTTCAAGCTTGGAACCTGATCGGGATTGATGGTCCTTGCGAATGTAGGTGCAAAGCACGCCACGTTAACTTTAGCTTGCTCCATGAAGGCCGCTGTGTGGTACAACCGTTCATCCTCAGTCGGCACGCAGATCGTGCATCCCGAGATCAATGAGCCAAATATGTCGAGGATGCTTATATCAAACACATAGTGCGCAAAGTGCAGAAATCTTTGTCCTACGCCCATGTCGAATCGCTTGACATTCGCTCGCAGACTCAGCGACAGTGCGGAGTGGTGGACCAGAATACCCTTGGGCTTGCCGGTTGATCCAGACGTGAAAAGCACGTATGCGCCGCTTTCCGGCGAGGCGGGGAAATTTTGAACTTTTTGACATTCAGAAGACGAAGAAAGTTGCAGAATAGACTCTTCGGAAAGGACAATGATGCGGTCCGCGAGATTTGCGCATTCTGCTTCTTGCAGGGCGGAGACAATGACGATGCGAGCATCAACCTCATCGACTAACCCTTTCCTTCGCGCAAACGGATTCGAAGGGTCCAGAGGTAAAAACACGCCCCCAGCCTTCAAGATCCCCATCATGGCGACAATGGTCCAGATGGACTTTTCGAAACAAAAGGGAACAACAGTTCCAAGGACAACGCCCTCATTGCACAAGTGGCAAGCAAACACGTCCGAGAGCTTATGAAGTTCCATGTAAGTCATGGTACGATTCGTCGAGTAGATGGCATCATGATCCGGGGTTCGTTTTGCTTGCTCAACAACCAGGTCGTGGATGCAGGCTTGGATGTTTTCAGGTTGAATCTCGCTATTCCAAAGCCGCGATTGCCCGAGATCCCAGGGTCCGGAGACGGAAATTCTCTCCAGTATGTCGTCCCCCTCGGAGGCAAGTTGCATTGCAACGTGCTCAAATTGGTATGATAGCGCTAGCGCTTCCGTTTCTGCAAGCACAGTCAAGTCGTAGGTCATGAGAAGGTCAACCTCATCGCCCAACAGTCCCAGTTGGAACAGTAACGGCTCGCTGGAGAAAATGTCGAACGTCTCATCTACAGAGCTTGTGGCTTGCAGAATCTCAGTAGCATTCTTCCGAGAACTGGGCTGCGAAGAAGGCTGGATGATCAGTCGACTTGTAAATTCACACGCATCGCGAGCATCTTGGCTCAGTCCAGAGATGTTTCGAATTCCAAATTGCTCATACGAGATCATTTCTGATGCTTGAGCCTGAACTCGCTGCAGAAACACTGCAACAGACTCCTGGCGGTCGATGCGCAGCCGGACCGCGACGGTGGCAATAGTAGGGCCGGCCATCATTTCAATCCCTGGAACAGATGCCTGTCGGCCAGAGATGGTCATACCAAAGCATATGTCATTAGTATCGCAGTAACAAGCAAGAACCATAGCCCAAGCGGCCCGTAAGATCGTCGCCCTCGTTATAGAGCTATTTTGGGCCCGCGGAAGGACGATTCGCCTTCTGAGACGATGGTCCGCCGAGCTCACCTTTGCTTCTGCATTCGCGCTCGGTCTAGGTGCAGGCGAAGGGAAAGTTGCTCTCTTGGCATCCTGAAGCTGTGATCGCCAGTAGTCTCCCGCAGCTTGAACGTCTATGGAACTGGTAAAATCGATGAATCCAGCATACGGCTGCAGCGGAAGGTCCGTATCTCCATCATAAGCGCGATGCAGAGTATCCAGCATAAGTCTGACGGTCCAGCCGTCGAATATTGCGTGGTGTATGCTTAGAACAAAATAATATCCCGCATCTCCCGTCTTTTGCACTAGGGCATAGAGACAAAGAGGAGATCCGTAAGTAACCTCGGCATTTTCGAAGTATGACTCAGGATCAGCCAGCGAGGAGCCCCTCGCCTTGTCCCATCGGGCGTCGTCCCTAATCACGACCTGGAATGAAGAGCTGCCAACCATGACGACTCTCGTTCGAAGATTTGCGCAAATCCTGATCGTGTGCTGCCATGCCCTTTTAAACTTCTCGACGTCGATGTCGGGGGGGAGGCGGAAAGCTTGTCGACTAAAGTATGACCCTCGATTCTTGATGGCCAAGCCCATGAGAGCCTCTTGGAACGGGGAACACGGAAAGACGTCTTCAATTTCTTGTGAATGTTCCAATGCGCATATCTGACGGATTTGGATCAACACCGGGTCAGCATCGCCCTTTGGCAACAAGCCGAACGGTTGCAGCGGCGACGCCTCAATCCTAGCCTTGGCTGTCGCAGCAATCGCCATATCGCACAACCGGGGAGACTGGAATATTGAAGCCACAGGCAAATCGATTCCGCTTTCGCGTGCCAAAGAGGCCAGCTCAATGGCAGAGATGGAATCGCCACCTATTTGCAAGAAACTGTCCGTCTTGCGAATATCCTCGGGCGGAATTCTAAGTATTTGTACCCAGAGCTGTTGCAGGCGAACCTCCATTCCGGTTGTTGGTGGAAGATTTCCTTGCTCTTCTAAAAGGAACTTTGTCATCTGCTCGGTCGACAGCGTTTGGGCCATGGCTCTGAGCCTGTTTCTATCAACCTTCAAGGACGCCGTGAATGGCATTGACGAAATAGGCAAAAACAAGGAGGGTATCATATATGTAGGAAGAATTTTCTTCAGGTCGTCTGATATAGCAGTGAGTGTCGCTCTCATATCACTGTCCACCGCATCCAGCATAGAGCAACTCTTGTCGCTGGACTTCGAGTTTTCGGATGTTATAGGTGCGCTGTTTCGGAAATTTATGAATGCAATCAAAGTCTCTCGGGCTTTCAAGGAGACTAGCTCTACCGCCAAATGCTCCACGTCGTGCCGAAGCAGCTTTATGGCTGATTCAATCTCGGGCAACTCGATGCGCCGACCGCGAAACTTGACCTGGGAGTCGCGTCGTCCGATGATCTCGATGTCTCCCGTCGGAAGGAATCTCGCCAAGTCTCCAGTTTTGTAAAATCGCCACCGACTACCAGCGGCTATTGAGCCCGGCGGCAGCCAGTTCACCTCCTCCAAGAAGACTTTGCGGGTCATCTCATCTTCGTTCAGGTAACCTCTCGCCAAAACGTAGCTGTGCAAGACCAGCTCTCCAATGCAGCCTATTGGCGCCAGGCGTTGATGATTATCCGCGTCGACAATCCAGCAATATGAATTGAAGCCTCGCCCAATATTCCGGGGTGAAGTATTAGGCAACCTTATTTCATGCGAGGTGTTCCAAATGCAGGCCTCGGTAGGACCATATGTGTTGATCAACAAATCGACCTGTCCACACCAAGCATTTAACAAGTCTTGTTGCGCAAGCTCACCACCGAGGACGAGCTTTTTCAATATCGGAACCTGTCCCGCTTGCAAGGTACGAGCCATTGAAGGAGTGAGGTTAGCGAAATTGACGCGAGCCTGCGTCATAAATGCAGCGGTATTGTAAAGTCTTTCCTCATCGGTGGGCACACAAGTCGTTCCGCCAGCCATGAGTGTGCCGAATATCTCGAGAATTGAAGCATCGAATGTGTAAGATGCAAATTGAAACGTTCGCAAGGTCTCGTCCATCGCAAATGCATTTGCCTGGGCGGCAAGACTGCTTTGAAGAGGTCCATGTTCGACCAAGGTGCCTTTTGGCTTGCCCGTGGAGCCGGACGTGTAAAGAAGGTAGCAAGCATTGGTGGACAAAACCTTTGGCAAGTGACTGTTGGCGGCTTCGTTTTGCGAATGATCAAAGAGAGCCTCAGAAAGCTCTAACGTATGTCGAGCCATGTTTTCGCATGCCGTGCGTTGTCCTGGCGAAACGATAACATGTTCTGCTCGCACCTCGTCAATAAATGACTTGCGTCGTGCGTAAGGATGTGATGGGTCAATGGGGAGGAAGACTCCGCCAGCTTTCATTATACCAAGCATCGCCACAATCGCCCACGGCGATTTCTCAAAGCAAAAAGGTATCACCGTCTCGAGGGTAACTCCCAGACTGCAAAGCTTATGAGCAAGTTTCGTGGCGAATGAATCCAGTTGCCCGAAGGTCATGCTCGTGTCTGATGAATAGATAGCTTCTTGATCTGGCGTGCGCTCTGCCCATACTGATATGCGTTCATGCACAGAGCCAGGGAAGCAATCAAATTCTTCAATACATTGTCCTTGATTCCATTGGAGAACTTGCTTCACATCCCAGGGACTGGCTACTGAGATACTGCCCAAACTTGTCTCGCTGTTCGGCATCAGCAGTTGCTGCACGACGTGGCTAAAGTGGTAAGACAATGCCTCGATCTGTCCTTCAGAAAGAATGTCCGAATCATACGTAAGGAAGAGACCGATATTGTCGTCTGGTTGTATCTGCGCTTGAACAAGGAGCGGGTAAGTAAAGAAACCCTGCATCGCCTCCTCGGCAAGATCACCAAATGTGAAAATCGGTTCTCCGGAGAGACCACCAGGAGACACCTGCAGTGCGGGTTGAATGATGAACATGCTGGAGAAGTCGCATACATCTTTCTCATCAGGTCCCAACTTTGCAATGTTCCGAAGGCCGAATTGCTCGTGCATCGTCATTTCCGCCGCCTGCTCTTGCACGTAGTGGAGGAATTCTGCAATCGACCGAGCACGATCCAGGCGCATCCGTACCGGAACAGTGGCAACTGCTGGTCCAGAAATCCCTTGAATCCCGTGAAGAGGCGCCTGGCGCCCTGAAACATTCGTACAGAAGCAAATGTCTTCAGTGTCGCAGTATCTCCCGAGGACGATGGCCCAGGCAGCGCGCAGAATCGAAGCCTTGGTGACCGCACTGTCGGCAGATTTCGGAAATGGTATTATGGTCTTTGAATGGCGTGTTGCTGCCTCTGCTGTGGACTGCAGGGCCCGAGATGGAGGAAATGATGCCTTCTTTGCCCCTTTCAGCTGAGTTTTCCAGTATGTGCTGGCGGCGCTCTTGTCCATTTGCTGAATATACTTGATCAGAAGTGAATGCGGCTGGATTTCTAGAGGACTAGTCGTAGATTGATAGTATTCGCGATGCAGAACGTCGAGGATAATGCGGACTGTCCAGCCGTCAAATAGTGCATGGTGTATAATCCAGACAAAGTGGCATCCCCCTTCGCCGTCTTGCACCAAGGCATAACGGCAAAGACGTGCTCCGTATTGGACGTTGATATCGTCTGCAGCGTTTGCTGGCGTGTGCAGAGCGAGGTCATCCCAGCCAATATCGTTCTTGATTACAACTTGCGTGGAGTTTCCTGAGACCATTACGATTCTTGTGCGTAGATTAGCACACGTTTTCACCGTCCGCTCCCAAGCAGCTTTGAAGCGAGAGACATTGATATGCGTCGGGAGCCGATAAGCCCTTCTTGAAATGAAGGATCTCGGCTGTGTAATAGCCAGGACCATGAGGCCCTCTTGGAACGGTGTACATGGGTAAGCGTCCTCGATAGCTTGACTGTCTCTCAGATTGCATTGCTGTTGTACCTGGTCGAGGAACTCGTCACGATTGACAACTGGAAGCATAGAGAAGGGCGCCGTCTCGTCCACGGCTTCAGGTCTCTCTAACGTTGCGGTTGTAGCCATATCGGAGAGCTGTGGCCTCTGAACGATGTCTGTCGCGCTCATTTTGATTCCACATTCATGTGCCAGTGCTACAAGCTCGATAGCACTTAAGGAGTCGCCCCCCTGCTGTATGAAGCTGTCTTCCTTTCGGATGTCCTTGGCGTCGATCTTGAGAACATGCCCCCAAAGCAGGCCCACGATCTGTTCCATTTGCGTGAATTCGCCGCCGGCATTAGAGGGCAAAGGTGGCTCCATTAGAGCATTATGGGATAAAATATGTTTCACTTTCCGCAAGACAGCCTGAGTCGCGTTTTCGGCCTTGGACGCCTCCAGGTATTGTCTAAGAGCATTCTCATCAACGGAGCCGAATTGGGTGAGTGGGAGTTCAGCGACCACTTTCCATTGTTTGGGAACGGTCAGCTCCTCCCTGCCGAGTGATAATTGCTCCTTTACTAGGGTCTTTCGCGCCGATTTAATAATCATGGGGACATTCGATGGATCCAGCTCTGGTGAGTCTGCCATGGCAAGGACAACCGTCCATTGTGGCTGTGAATTGCCCTCGGCCAGGTCGATTATTTTGGCCTGTCTGATGGCAGCGTTCTCGAGAAGTATGTTTTCACACTTCAGGTGCCATTGAAGGATGTCAGCGGCTTGATGACTGAGAAATCCATTCGACCCATTTTGCAGGGTCTTCCCCAGCGGGGAATTGTCGACTGTTCCAGATGCCATTGCCCTCATGGCTGGGGAGATGGGACAGGTACCAGGCTGCGATAACAGCGAGCGGGAGTGATGGCAAGGACGAAATTCACAAAATGCAACTGGAGTGGGATGAAAGACCGTTTGTCACATGCCGTCACGTAAGCGCCCGGCTTACTTCTTGGCCAGAATGGCCTTTTGTCCGGCACAAAACGTTCCTCCAACTGACCAGGGCCAGAGCAGCACCACCGTACGAGGGGCTCGAAAACTCACCGTTCAGACTTGCGGCACACGGCCGACATTGGCGCCTACGGGGCTCGTACGTCCCGTTCTCCATAAACATGCATGAACATCGCACGCTGCGCTGGCCCAAGAAAAGGTTACCAATGGGACCAATTGAATCGAGAAGCCGGCGCTAAGCGGATTCGATCGCGGCCGAGATTCCTTCGTGTCACAAGCAGGTCCCGACCCAACAAACCGCCTGATCCTCTGTCCCTTTACTCCATCCGGGACGCAGGCTGTGCCGTGTGCACCTTAGCTGCAGCGAAACAGACACTGAATGTGGCAGGAGTAAAGCTCATCCGATATCGGGTTGTGGACTTCACGACCGACTTCTCATTCCTGTGTCTTGCGTGACGAGTTCCTTCTACTCCTTTTGTGTCTAATCCATCAGGTTTTGTCGTGTCAAGTCAAAGAATGCAGCATAAACTGCTCAAAGAGGACAAATCGTCCCCAATTTGGTCATTAGTCGTCGTCATTAGTTCGATTCACAGGCTTGCAAACGAGCCGAGTTAGGCCCCGTTTTGCAGACAGGAACTTCCCCCTCAGGTTAGTTCCCGCAACTAAATGCTGACAAGCCCAACAATTTAGTTAGCGCTTGCGCTGTGACAACCGTGAAAGTATCCAATCAACAGCGTGAATTATTGCCACGGATGCCAGTCTCGTCCCGTCTGGCCTCCGAGTTGCTAGCCATTTTCTTTCCTTGTGTACGTGCGACAGATGGCGATTCAATTTGCGACGTTAAACGAGGTAGTTGTATTGCCGGTTTAGCTAACGTTTCCACAAGCACTTTGGTTGCGGTCTTCGTACATGATGCGATCTGGCGGTGAGAAGAAACGATATTCGACGACGTTATGCACTATGAAAATGTTATAACAGAGTCGACATCACAGCTAATACATCTAGCGTGACGAGGACGGACAAAATTAATATATCTTCTTGGTGTGGAGGAGGGTTACAGTGAGGTCGCGTAAGGGTATGAATATCAACATCTCAGAGAAAGAGCTTGCTATTACGGAGTACGGCGAGGACCAAAAGACGGATGTATGTGTTATGGCGCATCTACATTTGAAAGTCCGACTATCAGCTCTTGGGAGAGCGCTATGAGAGTATAAATAATGCCCTATAAGTCACGCCGCTTTTCCCATGGCGCTCAGCTCTTTGATTGATTCGAACTCTCCCAGAAGTCCTTCAAATTTCGACTTGGCCATTGTCCAAGCGACAAGACCCAAAGGGAGCCGCAGTGGCACGCGCATCCCGCGCGATGCTATAGTATATAGCACTTCTGCCACCGCAGAGGGTTCCATGAGAACTCCGGACTTGATACCTTTGCGCACATATGCATCAAGCTTACGGGACGGCATGTCATCCGCAGCGTATGCTGGATGAGGCTCGATCACGGCTTTGCTATGGCCCTCGAAATTTGTCTTCACACCGCTTGGCTCGACGATGCACAAATTAACTAGACAGGCGAGTCAACGGTCTGCTGTGCTCAGATGCGACCTAGGGGAAGCGTGACTTACTGTTCCAATCCGGATGCATCTCACGTGCGACAGATTCCGAGAAGCCCTCGACGGCAAATTTTCCCGCGTGGTAATAAGCGTGGCCGGGGAAGGCACACAGGCCGGCCAGCGACGAGATGTTGAAGATGATGCCGCCTCGATGATCGGCGCTCTGGCGCATGACCCTGATAGCCCGCGTTGTCATCCGTGCAGTGCCAAAGAAGAGGGTTTCCATCTCCTGATGTGTCTGCTCCTCGGTCGCCGCCTCGGTATCTCCCGAAAGCGAGTAACCTGCATTGTTGACCACAATATCGACGTAGTAGTCACTACCAAAGTGTTTTTCTGCGGCGGAAAAGGCAGCATCGATGGAGGATACCGACGTCACGTCGAGTGCAAGCTTAAGGATGTTGGGGTTGTCATCGGGAAGATATGAAAGGCTGGACGGATCACGAGCAGTCGCAATGAGGCGCTGGCCTGGCTTGCTCGCAACGAGTTTGGCAATCTCTCGCCCGATTCCGGATGAGCAGCCGGTAACTATTAAAAAAAAATGTTAGCGTGAGCTATAAGTCGAAGAAATATGCTTGAAATGCTGATCCTTACTCAGCCAAGCAGCATCGGACGGAAGCTCGTACGGCTTAGTGTTGACGGGATTCATCTCGAATTCTTGATGGATGTTTTTGCCTTTACACTTGCAGTCTCTGTTAATTTGCAGATCGTTGGCATTCAGCTCATGCCTTGCTGTTCTTGATATTTATAGCCCTGCTGGCATTCTGCAAGGCATGAGAAAGATTCATGTTCTGAGAATCGGGCGGGGTCAATCGCAATTGGATTCATTCGATAGGCACAGTTGAATGAAACGGCCTGACTCACGCGGCGTCAGCTTATTTGCTCGCATGCTAGCAAGCCACTCCATCGAAGATTTGTGCGACTCTGCCAATCAGTAGCGCTTCCTCTGGGAATGGCTTTCACTAGCTCAGCCCAAACCCGAAGTCTATGGCAAAACCCTGAGTTTTCGTTACGTCGGTGTACCCGAACGAATCGTGCCGAATGGCACCTCCGAATATACCTGATGAATCTACTTGTAGGTCATCTTCAGCGACCGCAGCTCGCAACTTCGAGACCGCATTTGCGGCGTTAGTTCCTTGCCGCGGCCCATCGTATCTAGCCCTTGACGATGCCTTCTATCCGTATAAGTGGGCCCTTACTATGCATGTAGTGTCGCGGGATCCAGGTCTGTCTCCGATCGCAATTGAACTAAATGATGGCAAGTACGAGCATCCGACCGGACGACCCAAGACGTAGCGATAGTACGCAGCACGGAAGAAGCTGTGGATGCTTTGGTAGATCCTGGAAGTCAATGCGAAGGTTAAAAAAGGTCGGTCGTCTTCGAAGAGGGAGAGGTGGTATACAGGCGGTATACAGGTGGTATACATACTCGCATGCTGTTACAGACAGCATTGAGAATCGCAACATATTATGAGTTCGCCCCGACCGAAGTCTCGCTCAAGCCGTGGAGAGTATATGCACAACGGCACGCGTACAATTGGATTGTCTTCGTCGAGTTCACTACCGCTCTTCATCCACAGAGCCTGCCCAAGCTTGACCTTTGGTTCCTAGACCCAAGCCATCCAAGATGTCACGTTCTCCATGCCCGCTGTTGGTCATATACGGCGGCGTGAGTGAATCATGCTGAACGAGATCCTCCATTATTCTGTCATCCCAGCTAGGTCCTTTCAAGATCTTACCTAAACCATCAAAATCATTGCTGTATCGGCCAAGTAGACCCTCACTGTCCGGTGCTCGGCGAATGACAACTTGGTGAAGGCTGCTTTGCCATCCATGGCTGTCAACTAGGCAATGATTATGCCAGCTGCGGAAGGAAGGCACATGCTGGCTGTATTGCCAATACCCGAAATTTTCGCAGAATGACAAGTGCATACGTGATGTGCTTTTATATGGTCTATCTACACTCAGTCTCAACTATTAGCCGTGTTCCCCTCTTGAAACGAATCTACTAGCGAACTTCGTATCACCTCTCGTCCCTCCAGTCGTCTCGATGATGTGCAATTAACGCCTTGTCCCCTTACGTTTGCGCACCGAACAAACGGTTCTACGCCTCAAAGGTGCATAATAGCAAACATCATTGAAGTTATTGCACTATAGGTTTTTAAGTAAGAGGAATGGTAGGTTTTAGCTGCTGGCGTACTTACTCTATACTCAGGTTCGCAAGTCCTATACCGCTTTTTTGTTTTCACATATGACTTTATTGTACCGTCGACAAGCCTTTTCTTAGATTCAAACGTGGCCATGGTTAGGCATTGCTGGTCATCCGGATTACATGTCTACATATACTTCGAGTTCAGTATGGTAGGCTTCTTTTAACATCAAGACTCAGGTTCGTAATTTCACTTACACCATAATGGACTAAATCCGAAAGATACGCAGCAGCTTCGTTAGGAGGGGGCATATGCGTGCGTCCACCTTGTGCATTTTCTTCTGGTGTTTCCTGGTAGAATGCAATGGGAGCCGCGACGTATGTTACCGAGGTTGTCGATGGAATCGGAGCTGGTGGGTTCGGAGCTGGTGGGTTCGGAGCTGGTGGGTTCGGAGCTGGTGAGATCTGCCTGGGTGGAAGGCCAACGTCATCCCGAACCGGATCCCAAGGCAGTTTACCGTCAGAGGACGGGAATCTAAAACCAGGGTCCAGAGGGGCGGGCAGATCGGGCAGATCTTGCCACTGAGAGTCAGAGGCTCGAGGAGAGAGAACAGCCTCAGCAGCAGAGTTGGTGATACTTGTTGCTGTTGGTTGAAGGGCCCAAACGGCGGTGAGGAGTGCGAAGAAGTAGAATGCGGCCCTATATTCCATTTTCGGACCGGGTGAACGCGATGTCAGGATAATAAGAAGCCGAAGTCATCAGGTACAGTACAGTACTGCACTGTATCTTGGTATTGCACAGACATTTATTTACGAAGTGCGGCGGACGAGATGAGGGATATAAATACATGTAGCAGAGCCTACAAGAAAATGACTCAAATATAGGAGGCGTCATCCCCGCGATAAAAGACTATAATGCAACTCGGGAGCCATCACGGGCCAATACTAGGTCCGTTGCATAGTTTCGGCGGCATGACTGAGCGACTTCAACCAACTTACGGATTTGACATGCTCGCTTGGTCAGCTCACTTGTTCAGGGCTTAACGCATGGGTTTTCTTCTCCTTGACTTCTGGTTTAAACTCGTTGAGTCTGGTTGCATCAGTGATGCTCCTGAATCGCACAAAGAGGACACAGGTCTGGCAACCTACCTTACCCAACGTGTATACGTGCACCTTGCAATGGGCGCTCAATTCATTTTCAGCCTGTTGCATCCGAGGCTTGCGCGCTTGACTCTTGCACTGCACATCGATTCGGGACAGTTCGTGATATACTTCTCACCAGACTCCTATGATGTTCGCCATGGAACGGGGACCTCGTGACTTGGAATCCAGTCCATGCCTGTATGTAGTTATGTAGTGCAGGTTGATCTATAATCACTGCGACAATGCCATTGAATTTAAAAAAGCGAATCATGCACACCTACATACCGTAATCTCTATGGTCAAATACATCTATAGAGTGTTTACTTATACTGTAAGCAATGCTCTACTAACGAGTTATTCTGCCTCGGTTAAGGATACCTACCTGGGTACCTAGGTAACTCGTAGAGTCTTCCCTTTTCAAGACAGAAATACAAAAGTGCATGCATATACCAGTTGCGCGTTTGTTTACTCTGTTCCTCTCAACCACCAACCCTGTTTCCGTTTTGCAGCAACGCTTCTGGGGGGAGGGGGGGGTTTCAACCCTGGAACTTCCCACAGATGTTTGCCCTGCGTGGTAAGACATAGCAGGGATCATTGAATTCGCGGCACTGTTATGCTCTTCAGTAAGAAATACGGCAAGTTTCAATTCCTGACATTCTTACTGGATAATCTTCATGGCAAGCGTTCCTATATGTTCTTAGCCTATAAAAAGGCGCTGTTTTCTTCTTCTGTTTTGTGGTAGTCTTGCACTTTTGGCTCCATGGATCACATGTCTATATATGCTTTACGTTTAGTGGTATTCTTTCAGGAAAAGAGCTAGATTTTGTATCGCTACTCACACCATAACGGACGAGTTGCGCATATCGGGCGTTACTCCGCACGGCGTCGGGCGGGGGGAATTGCCCGAGTCTCTGCCAGTATGCAATCGCACCAAGCTCCAGGTATCCAACCGCGGCCAATGTTGGAAGAGGCTGCTCAGTGTGTGTGGGCGGGCCTGGACTGTCCGGAGTTGGAGTGGGCGAAGTTGGAGCGGGCGGAAACTGAAAGGGTTCAGGGTCATCCCAACTTGGATCCCAATAAATACCGTCCCCCATCTGAGACGGCGAGAGAAATGTAAAACCGGGATCATCGGGGCTAGGCAGAATAGGCATATCGTATAGCGAAAGGTCAGTGGCTCTGGGGGAGAGATCCTTAGTAGCAGAGTCTCTGTTGGCTATTTCTCCAGGTCTAGGTCGTGACCGAGCGGAGCGGACGGCGGCGAGGAAGGCAAAAACAAAGGCAATAGTGCGTCTCATTGCGAGCTGGCGGAAGTAGAGAGGCATCGATTCGTAGGAATACAGGAAAAGAACCGGAAGACCGAAAGGTATGGTGAGTCGGATTACCTACCTATGTAGCAATATGGAGGATAACAGAGCCTGCAACTAAATCACTCAACCGTTAAGAAGTTTCATATCCACCAAGGAGAGACATCACGGACTACCACTAGAACCGTGTCACAACGTTAGTAACGGCCGTTCAGCTCCTTACAGTGCGCAAATATTGGCACTGTGTAACTCTCGAAACCAGCCTTAACTGTGGCTCAATCACGAATTACGAATCCTAATCTACTAATGGCTTTGGCCGATCTTGGCTATCTGGTGGCTTTAAAGTCTCGTATCCCCTACTATATTGTATAGTGGAAGGCGGAAAGGGTGTCGCGTGTTTTGTCCGTTAACTCTATCAGCAGGATCCGTTTTAAGGCGCTTGTACTCCGTAGCTTGGCACCCTTGTGGAGTTGTCCCTTAAAAGCACTGCTACAAACCGGCATAGCAAAACAATAAGAGCCGATTCTTACCTATTTCTCAGTACGGTATAGAGCTTCATCCCACCCATCTACGACGTGATTCGAAAACTTATATCCCTCCTGGTGATACGCCATAACCTCCCCCCGGCGTTGTCCCTAACCCTCCACCATCGGAAGTTCCATACACGCCACCGTAAACGCCACCCGACAAACCTCCATTTACTCCTCCGCTTACTCCCGAATATAACGGCCCTTGAATACCTCCATAGATACCTCCATACTGCCCGTCGAGCCTTGATTGTGAAGCTGTATGCCCGTATAGAGTGTAATTTGCGCCGGTTTGCTTCTCGGACGAGACTCTTTCTCTCCTGGTGCTTGAAAATCTGCTGTTACGTAGCCGAGCGGTGGCTTTGGCTGTTCTGCGGCCCGTGGGCTGAGCTGGTGATGGCTGTGGTGTTGTTTCCTCATTCTGGTCTTGGATTTGCTTCCTGGATAAGAGGTTTGGCAGGCACATGGCTGCGTCGCGTGTGGAGGTAAATGCGTGTCCAGTTGAGAGGATATGATTCGCGTCTCAGTTATAAAGAAGCAGACTTGGCGCTTCGTTATTTTTGCAACCCCGCTGTGCATGAACCTCTTCGTTACGGGGTCCATTCTGCCAAGCCACGCCAGGCACGGAACGGCCCCCACGGCCATTAACTAAATTACCGAAACAGCGACACCCATTCCGCCTTCCACTGTACAGTCGTCGCTGCCGTCAGCTCCCAAAATTGAGCGGAAGCTCATGGTTCAATTTGGCAAGTTGTGGTACATGCAATTTGTCGGGGTATTGGTGCAGACCCCAGGTCAGAAAATGCGGAGGGACTTGTGTGGGCCTCAGAGGCAAGGAAGAATAAAAGGGAGGATGGGGACCATATGATCAGATGGTCACGCATGTTCATTCCTCTTTCCAAGGCGCTTGGGGCCATTGGTTTGGTTAGAGTTCGTCGGCCAGCTTATTCCCCCTTCTTAGTTTGACAATGAGGAATACAGGGTTCCTCCAACATCAGTGCCTCCTACGGTGACTTATACGACTTAAGCAGCAGCTCTTTGGCCCTTGAATTCGCCTCTAAGGTCTCAAGCATCTGTTGAGAGTGGAAGTTCGGTGTGGGCAGGGACCGTCCCCTGACTTACACGACTGCCGCTGCGTTTGGCCTTTGGTGTGTCGTTTCGCCCTCAACAAACTACTCGTAGGTGGCAGCTTGCATGATTATAGGAAATGGCGCAACGCCTTCGGAAATGGCTGCATTGCGAGTCGAGTCTTAGTTATGCAGTTCTAGCAGGCCTCTGTTAAGACAAGAACCTGCCAAAGGGTATTTTAGCGTAGTCATGCGCACTGTCTGGGACCAACTTGAGCTAAATTTGGACAATTGCTATACATTCAAGAGTGGACGCTGTACGGAGTACGTGAACCTCACTGTACTGCAAGAAAATGCAATGGTATGCAAATACAGTACTGTAATTTATCAGCCAGCGAAATCACTGAATGATTCTCACCCTGGATGTAACCTCCTCGGCCTCCGAAGCTGGTCAGCGCCCGGACCCCCCGCAGCGGGTCCGGTTCAAACCTCCGGAACATGAAAGCAGCCCACCATCAGAGCGTCCGATCACGCACAAGCACTCAAACGAGCCACAACACACCGCGTCCAGCCATGCCGCCCATTCTCATCCTCGACGGCGGCCTCGGCACCTCCCTCGAGCAAAAGTACAACCTCTCCTTCTCCCCCGCCACCCCCCTGTGGTCCGCCGACCTGCTCGTTTCGGACCCGGACACCCTGCTCGCGTGCCAGTCCGACTTCGGCCGCGGCGTCCCCGTCGACGTGCTCCTCACGGCAACGTACCAGGTCTCCATCGCCGGCTTCGCGGGCACCAGGACCGCCGCGTTCCCTCAGGGCATTGCGCCGGCGCAGATCCCGGGCTATGTCGACACTGCGGTGCGCATCGCCGCGCGGGCGACGGGCAGGGGTGCCGAGGCCGCCGCCGCGGCTCTGGCGCTGAGCGTGGGGCCGTACGGCGCGTGTATGATCCCCAGCCAAGAGTACAGCGGTGCGTACGATGAGGCGCACGGGACTCAGGAGGCGCTGCGGGACTGGCATCTGGAACGGATGCGCCTTTTCGCGGCCGTGTCCGACTTGTCGTCGCGAGTTGGCTACACCGCCCTTGAGACCATCCCGCGCCGCGACGAGATCGAGGCGATGCGCCAGGCCCTCGACTCCGTCCCCGAGTTGCGGTCTGTGCCTTTCTGGATGTCGTGCCTGTATCCCGGCGACACCGAGGCCCTGCCCGACGGAACGAGCCCCGAGGAGGCCGTGCGCGCCATGCTCGACCCCCGTGTCGCCAACGCCGTGCCTTGGGGCATCGGCATCAACTGCACCAAGGTCTGGAAGCTGGACGCCCTCCTGCGCCGTTATGAAGGTGCAATAAACGATCTTCTGCACGACGGCCTCATCCGCGAGTGGCCAGCGCTGGTGCTCTATCCGGACGGCACAAACGGAGAGGTCTACAACACGACGACGCAGAAGTGGGAGCTGCCAAGTGATGCCCCAGACGAGGTCCGGATTCCGTGGGAGGAACAGCTCGCAGAGGTTGTACGGGGGACGCAGAAGCGAGCCAGTTGGCGGCAAATTGTTGTCGGGGGCTGCTGCATGGCGAGTTCTGAGGACATAAAACGACTCCGTGGTGTATTATTAGGGAGCTGATATCTTTCCCTTTCACCTCATACATACACATTTTATCATAACCATCATAATAAGAGAACAGCCGTTGCCTACAGGCCTAAGCCGCTCACATCCACGCTCGACTGCCTTGCACACATCATCTCTGCCATGGCCAGCCCCGTCCCCAAACTGAGCGATATGCCCCAGACGCCGTGTCCCGTCGCCACAAATACCCCTCCCTCTTGGCCCCCTCGCGTCTTCATCCCTCCACCGAGCTGCTCATCCGTCAGCCTCGCGATGATCGGCGTCCCCCGGCGCGCAATCGGCCGGAAGCAAAGCCCCGCTCGCACGACCTCGAGGCCGTCTTCGGATGCGATGAGCCGCCGAGCGATCCTTTTCAGCTCGTCGAGCGGTCCCTTCTCCGGCACCGCACCCGTCGCCAGCGCCGGCAGCGGCGTGGCTGCCGAGTTGATGCCGCACAGGTAGATGACGCCGTTCGGGCGCGCGAACAGCTCCGGCGACAGCGTGTCGTCCAGGCTGCAAAACACCGAGTGGCACACGCCGCTCGCCTCGCCGCCGCTGGGAGACCGCACGACGAGAGAATGCCCGCCCAAGCTACCCACGGGCAGGTCCACGGTCGCTCCCTTGAAGAGCGATGCGAACACCTGAGGCGTCCACGCACCCGCACTCAGCAGGAGCCGCGTGGCGGGGATCTCCGTCTCGGATGAAGAATCGGTATAGCCGATCCAGACGTTGGCCAATTCGCCCCTCACGTCCGTTTTGACGGAGAGGGCTGTCGCCGGATAGTGCATCTGGACTCCGGCAGCCTTGCATTGCCCCAGCAGGAACTGGCAAAGCCTGAGCGGATCTCTTCATGGATTCAGTAGCCCGTAGTATTAGACGTTGTGGAAGGATGCCACTTACACCAAGGCTGTACCGTCCCCTCGGTCTACGACGCTCACAGCGTCCCCATCCACGCGCCGCAACCACCACGGAGATTCTCCATCTTTCTCGCCAGTATGCCTGGCAGTACTCACTCGGTTCTTCCTTCCTGTTAGCCAGTCGGCGTCAACTTCCTCCGGAGTCACGCGGTCCCTCGCCTCGTAGTTCACCGTGGCGCAACGCGTATATCCCCATTTCTCGCGACCGCCCTCCCTCTCCGCCAGCTTCCGGTGCTCTTCGAAGCTCAGTGCCCCCAGTTCGGCCACCGGGGCCGAGTACCAGTCCTTGGCGAGGAAGCCACCCGCGTAGCCGGACGCGGAGGAGAACAGCTCCGGGGACGAGTCCACCAGGTGGATCGACGAGCCCGGCTGGCGCTGGGACAGGTAGTAGGCTGTGGAAAGGCCGATAATGCCACTGCCCAGGATGACCGTGTTCGCCATGGTGGCCTCTTACGGCGTAAAAACGGCTCGCCTGAGATTCAAATGGCCTGAAGCTTCTCCGGTTGCATGACGTTTGGCGACTTATAGCTCTGAGGTCCCCGCAACAGACGTCAGCGACTGGTCAAGGCCGAGCGAGGCCCCGCCAAAACGCCGCCTGCGGCGGAAGCTCGTTCCCCCCCCACACCACCTGCACACAACCCATTGCCCAAACGTCGCCTTCTCAAAACTCGGGAACGCAGGACATTGACTTCTCACTCACCACTTCGTCACAGCCATGGCCGCAGCAAAGGTCTTCATTGTCACGGGCGCCAGCAAGGGCATCGGCGCAGCCATCGCCCGGTACCTGCTGGCGCATTCACACAAGCTGGTCCTGGCTGCGCGGTCGGAGGACCTGCTCAAGTCTCTGCATGAGTCGCACCCAAGCCAGGTCGAATATCTGGCGGGAGACATGACAAACCCTGATGTGAATGCTTATCTCAAAAAAAGTATCGTGTCAATTAAAGCTGTCTAGCTGACATTGTGTGCATGCAGATGCCTCAGAAACTGGCCAATTTGGCCGTGAGATCCTTTGGCAAGCTCGACGGCATCGTCATCAACCACGGGCTCCTGGCTCCGGAAACAATTGACGGTTCTACAGTCGAAGGGTGGAAGCATCTCTACGACGTCAACGTTTTCAGCTGCTTAGCCATGGTATGGGTTCCACTTGGATACCCTCGCGACGCGACTACTGACTGCTCCGCAGGCCAAGGCTGGAATTCCTGAACTCCGCAAGACCAAGGGCTGCATCGTCTGGGTGTCGTCGGGCGCGGCGAACAAGCCATACACGGCGTGGGCCGCGTACGGTTCCTCCAAGGCTGCCGTGAACTCCATCTCGACGCATCTCGCTGTCGAAGAGCCAGATATCACCAGCATCACCGTTGCCCCTGGCAGAGTAGACACGGACATGCAGGCTCTCATCCGAGCATCCGGCAAGGAGGCCATGAACAAGGCGCAATACGAGAGCTTCGTCGAGGCCTTTGAGCAGGGCAAGCTGCTGAAGCCGGAGCAACCTGGTCACGTCATCGCCAAGTTCGTCATTGGGCCGCAAAGGGAGCTAAGCGGACAATGCCTCAAGTACGTATCGACGCAGCACTCTGCACGCATCACACTTGCAGGCGACAGACTGACACCCTGGCAGCTGGAACTCGGCGGAACTGGGTGCGTACCAGGGATGATGGGCAGGTTTCCTAGGGCTCGAGTGGGGTTAGCACAATGTCCAACCATAGAGCATGAAACAATAGAAGTAGACAAAAAATATTGCAAAATCAGTCGAAAGATGAAAAGCTCTTAGTTTCTTCCACAGGGGGGTTCAGTATTAGCATGGAATAAGTTTTATCATCACTGCAAGTCAAGTCCACACGATAAAAACAGCATCTTCCTTACCTTTTCAGAATCCATGAAAGCACGGGTGCCAGGCCAGGACAGGCGGCAGCCAGATCTTGGTCGCCTATTGACAGACCATACCGTGACCTTGGTGCTGTGCATGGCACGAGAGACTTCCCTCATTCCATCGAGCGCATCCTCAAGGTCAGGCGGCGTTTGCTGGTAGGAAGTAGCAACAAGCCATCACGGGAAGTCGACGGCCTCGTCGTCGCTGGTGTTCGACCTCAGAGCAAGTCACGGTGCCTGTGCGAGTTCTGGTCAGCTTCGTGGCTTTCCCAAGCGAGAAGTCAGGGAACACAAAACAACGCGAGCCGTGCGCTAATCAGCCATGTCTATTTGGCATAAGACTGTGTCTATCACCACGGAAGGCTTGTCGGACCTCCTCAGACTGGGGCGACAACATATCTCATCATGGAGCGCCACGGGTCGCTGGGGAACAGAACAGGCCTGCTTACCTCTCAATGGGCCATTGGGCAATGGGCAGCAATCATGTGCACGAGACGCGAGCGCGATCGGTCCGGAAGAGGACGGCGCAGCTGCTCGAGCTTGCTTGCTTGCTTCTCGACAGAGAATGCAAAGGATGAAGAGGACTGGAACAAGTCGCGGCAGGAATTTTTTCTCTTTTAGTGGCGGGTCCTGGTGGCACGTGCACGCTCCGTTCTAGCGCACCGCCCCCCCTGTAGCAAAGGCCCTTGAGAGCTATAAACTCCAGTGGCTGCCCCACCACCGTAGCTCAGCATCCCGCTCCCGTCATCCATCTCCAACGTCCGGCCTCGACGTCAGCGCCCTTTTGCGCTCCTCCGAACCACCGAGAAATCGCGTCGTCCGAGCTTGGGGCCTTACCTGTAGGCTCTTTGAATACCTATCCATCAAAGGACTCGCGCTGCTTTGGCTGCCACGGGTCTGCCCTGTGCCGCCCAGTGCGACCCGTCCGTGGTCTCGACATCGACCGTACGAGTACATGACCCCGTGTTGTGTTTGCGCCTCAGCAGCCCACCAGCTTCTTCTGCGCCAACATGTCGGATCACGAGTTTGGAGGTGAGTTTAGCCGTAACGCGGCACGTGCTTTTGGCCCCTTTTTCCGTTCTTGCGCGAGCTCGTGGGTGCCGGCGATGCCATTTGTCTGTCCGGCGTGCGTCCCGTCACGGACCGTGTAGATCACGGGGAACCTCGTGGCCATGGCATGACTTCTCCAGCCGTGCTGGCTCCCGAGTTCACAAGCGCCGACGACTATGTTTGCTGCCTTCCCGCCAACCCTGTTTGTGTTGGCTTGCTATAAGTAACTGTATTCCCTTGCCCTCGGGGCGTCACGCGTTGCTTTTTCTATAGCCCTTCCACCCACCTCTCTGTCCTAAACATGACACCTAAGCCGGCGCAGGACCGATACTGGGCCCGTTTTGATTGTGGCTTGACCTCATGTTGCGTTTCTTCCTCGGCCGTCGTCGTCCTCACGAGCACTTGCTGACTCTGTTCCAGGGAACGATGATTTGTCGCTGCCAAAAGGTACGATTCACTGCATTCTGCCTGCAGAGGCTGGTCACCTTGCGTTTTCACTCACTTACATGTCGCAGCAACTGTGCAGAAGATCGTTGGCGAAATTCTACCCGCCCAGGGGGGCGTAGCCTTCGCGAAAGAGGCTCGGGACCTGCTCATAGAATGCTGTGTCGAGTTCATCACTCTCATTTCCTCCGAGGCAAATGAGATTTCGGAGAAGGAGGCCAAGAAGACGATTGCCTGCGACCACATCACCAAGGCGCTCGAGCAGCTTGGCTTCTCAGACTACGTGCCGGCGGTGCTCGAGGCGGCTGCCGAGCACAAGGAGACGCAAAAGGTAGCTTGGTCCATAATCCTCAGCCCGTACCAACCGATCCTTTGCTAACCGGATGTGTTCAGGGACGCGAGAAGAAGCAGGACAAGTTTGCTAACAGTGGCATGTCGATGGAAGAACTCGCGCGCTTGCAAGAGGAGCAGTTTGCCCAGGCGAGACAACGACACACTTGAGGAACTCTTGTTTACTGGGACGGGCGTCGCGGGTGGCATTGCTTTGGCGTTGGAACAACGGGATATATATGGAGCAGGTCGTGCGAAACAGTGGATTCATATTGCTGTGGGTGATTTTAACAATGAGACAACGCATCTACAGGATTTTCTCCGCCGGTTGAGGCAATCTATTGTCGAATCAGGTCGAATCGTATCCTTCCCGCAATTCTTTGAATGCTCGACTCCGGATAGTCGGTTCCCCCTCGTTAGATTCTGCAGTCCAGATTCTGCAACATGCCCAGGCATGGTACGCACGCTGACGCGTCTGGCGAGATCACATATCAGCTCGTGCAGTCAGGGAACCGGTAAGGACACCAGCAATGCACCCTCATGCAGCCAAAGCTCGCCAGCTACGCGGGCGTAATTGGCTCAATGTTGGTTGGTTGGTTGGTTGGTTGGTTGGCGCTTGTACATAGTCGCCACCTTATCGATAAGCTGGTAAAGTGATGTAACTCCGCATTTCAATGCCCCCGCGTAACTTCGTACATTCGGCCGTGCAGCATCTTGTTCAACATCACCTGCAGCGCGGGCGCCACGTTCCTCCTTCCTTGGGAACCAAGTATTCGTTTTCTCAGTCGCAATCATAGGTCGCCGTCGTCGCAATCGCAACAAGCTTTGGCCTCGCGCCCCGCGCTGGCTGCGCCGCATCATGGGCCAGGACGAGTCGACGATTGTCGACGACTCTGTCGCGCCGCAGAGCCTCTCGGCCAGGACACTGTCTGCGGTAGCTGAGTACATCAACAGTGGGGGCAAAAAGAGGATCGTAGTCCTCACGGGTGCCGGCATCTCCACGGCCGCCGGCAGTATGTTGGGCGCTCAGCCTTGACGCTCCGAGCGGGAAGACTGACCTAAGCCTCCAGTTCCCGATTTCAGATCACCGAAGACGGGCCTCTACCACAACCTAGCGCGCCTGAATTTGCCTTACGCCGAGGCTGTTTTTGACATCGACTACTTTCGACAACACCCCGAGCCCTTTTACGTACTCGCGCAGGAACTCTACCCGGGCAAGTTCCACCCGACCGTCTCCCATGCCTTCATCTCGCTGCTTGCCCGCAAGGGCCATCTGCAAATGCTGTTCACGCAAAACATCGACTGCCTCGAGAGACGTGCGGGAGTTCCGGCCGACCGGATTGTCGAAGCGCATGGCAGCTTCGCGACTCAGCGGTGCATCGAGTGCAAGGCGGAATTTCCAGACGACAAGATGAAAGAGCACGTCTTCAGCGGCATAGTGCCGCAGTGCATGGAAGCAGACTGTGGAGGTACCGTGAAGCCGGATATTGTCTTCTTCGGAGAGCCGCTGCCGTCGGCTTTCTCGCACAATTCGCACCACACGACCATGGCGGACTTGGTGCTCATCCTCGGAACGAGCCTGACGGTGTATCCCTTTGCCGGACTTCCTGAGATGGCTAGAGAGAATACGCCCCGAGTGCTGTTCAACATGGAGAGAGTCGGTAGGCTGGGCGGCCGGGCTGATGACGTTATTCAACTGGGGGCCATCGACGACGGCATTCGATTGCTCGCCGACGAACTTGGCTGGAGGGATGAGTTGGAGCAGCTGTGGCGAGAGGTCGTTGGAGACGAAGAGGCGGAACGGCAGCTGCGGAACCATGGGAAGCCCGACGAGGAGGTGGAGGAAGAGGTGCTCAAGCTGACGGAGGAGATTGAGGCGGTGCTCAACCTGGACGGCGCGGAGACGAGCGGAGAGGCTCCTGAAGAACAAGAAGCGAGCAAGACGCATCAGCAGAGCAACGACGACGACGACGACAAGAAGAGTTCTGAAGCGCAAATGGTGCTATTACAGACGATGGAGGCGACGAAGGCGACAGGGACAAAGACTACCGACAATACCACACCATCGGAGCCAGCCAAGCTGTCGGATGACCTGAAAGCGACGACAATAACCCAACCCGCCTCACCAAAGCCACATGGGGAACCATTGCAGATGTCTGATGGAGGAGAGACCAAGAGCGAGAGCAAGGTTGAAAGCCAAACCAGCCTTAGCGGATCTGATAAATAGCTTGCATATAAAAGCATACAAACATATGACAATCCTCCCCAACATGCTCATCACAAAATTGGTGTCACCATATCTTAGATAATTTATTATATTTTACTACTAAGAGGGGATTGTGAAGTGTACTACCTACTTTGTGCAAGCTATCCACCATTTGTTGCACCACCACTACTGATGCATATATATATACCTATATGTACAGGAATATATACGCCGAACTTGCCAAATATCAATCACGACCTGTAAACCTACAGCCCACTGTCGATCTGGTCTGGTATGTTTGTGTTTGTCCACTCACCCCACTGGCGGCACGTTTCCGCGACAACGTTAGGCGGCGTCATCTGCTGCAGTGCGTCGGCGCCCGTCACGAATTGTGTAAAGAAGCCAGCTGAAACATGCCACGCAATGTGACAGTGGAATGGCCAGACGCCTAGACTGGTCAGCCACGGACTCGCATGGCCTGGTTTCGATGCGGCAGCTTACCTGGGTTCTCCGAGGCGTCGAACTGCATGACTAGATGCCCCTTCTTGCGAAGCTGAACGACGTCCCTCCGCTGGGGATTGTGGGGATTGACAATCTTGCCGTCCCATTCACCTTCACCCTCGTGTAGCACATACATGTTAAAGCCATGCAGATGCATGGGGTGGCTGTGCAGTGTGAGGTCAGTCCATGCGATTGCTTGTAGGTTCAAGGTTGTTGACAGAGGTAAACTCACGCAACTGGCGTCAGATTCTTGACATGGACCCTTACGCTCTTTGCGTTTTTGGTGTTCTTTACATTCCACTGCTTCTCAAATGTAAAGTTGCCGAGTGTGCTCAGCAACAGTGTCGGGCTGTTGTAGTTACCACGAAAGTCCACGCCGTCGAACGACCACAGCGTGACACCGCTCTCGTTCTTGAATAACTTCACTTCCATCTCATATGTCAAGTCCGGTTCCGGTAACTCTAGCCTCATCTTGGGCACAGTGTGCGCGAGGTCATCGTTCGCGCACGTACCCGGGTCCGGATGGTCCCAGGCTTCCGACTGTGGCGCCATGGTCTCGTCGGCACCGTCGTAGTAAATAGCTGCGTAGGCGTACGGCTGGCTGGCTAGGCTACACGGCTCGGAGATGTTTGCGCGCACCCAGTAAGCATCAAGCTTACCGTCAGCCTTGACAAGCACATCGGTGCGTTGCCCGATGCCCAGTGTCACGACGTCCGCCTCGTACGGCTCCACTGTGACGAAGTCGTTGGCGATGATGGTCATTTTGTGCCCGTCAATGGAGAACCGCTGTACTGCCTCGACGCCCGCGTTGATCAATCGCAGGCGATGGGTCTTGCCGCGCTGGAATCTAAACTTGGAGATGCCAGCATGGCTATTACATGGCGTCTTATCGTCTGCAGCAAGCTTAGAGCAATCAAAGTTGTTCTTGCCATTGATCAAATTATTATCAGAGTAGAACAGTTTACCACTAGGCGTCATGGTCTCCTCGACGAGATTGAAGTAGTCCTTGTGATACCAGTCCGAGAGCAGCACCGGGCCAACGTCTATGTCACACTGCTGATCCTGGGGGCCGTAGATAATCATGGGTCCTAAAAGGCCGCCGGCATACTGGGCAGAGTAGTGCGAGTGATACCAGGAGGTTCCATAGAGGTCGGCAGCGAATGAGTAAGTGAAAGACTTTCCCGGTGGGATGGGACACTGAGTCACGGCCGGGACGCCGTCCTCCCACGGCCGAGAGACGTGGAGGAGGCCATGCCAGTGAAGAGCCAGACCTTCTTCTGGAGCACTTATGTTGTTATGAACGGTTACCTGAATAGTGTCTCCCCAGTTTGCTTCGATCAATGGCCCGGGGAAGGCTCCATTAACCAACAAGACATCTCGCTGGTATCCGTCGGGAGCAATGGCGCCTCGGCTAACTGTGAAATCGTACGTTCTGATGACGCCTGTTTGTGGGTATTTTTGGTAGTAGTTGGTGTCAACATTCAGGAGACTCCAGGGATATCCGTTTGGCAGTGGGTTGTCGCTCAAGAAGATGGGCAACAAAGGTGCCAAGAATGTCCCTAGCAGCGATTTGCTTGACAATTTGTCAGTAGATGTGTCCATCCATGCGTGTAAGAGTGAGAGAATACCCGTTAGTCCTCTGCTGCGATAGTTGAGTGACCACACTCCCCGGTTGGGAGGCTCTTGCGGCAAGCTCCCGCTTCACCCGACTACTTGCGACGCCCATGGTGAAGAAAAGCGCTGCACAAAGGCCTCAAAGGCGGTTTACAATTTAACCTGATGCCTCAAATCAAGAATGGTCATCCATGAAACAAATTTCGTCGTGTTCCACGGGCTTGGACATGCCTTTATATCCTCGATGCGCCCACAGGTACATGTACAGGCGCAGCAAGATCAATGCTTGACAGCGCCTCACATGTACGTCTGCAAGAGCTGCACGTGCTTAATGGTCCAGCAGTAACGGGACAATATTGGGAAATAGGAGCCATTCTAGGGCCATCATTGACACATGTACAGATACATTCCATGATATTTGCGAATCTACATAACCTAAGCGGAGGTCCTAATATGGCAATTATACGGGATTGGCGCTATGAGACCAGGATGAATGAAAGGGAGGGGTGCTGCAAGACGCGCGTGTGATATGCCTCCTGGGAACTTCGGTTTCCTGGTCATTCCTCTCGTATGATTGAGCCGCTAGTGAGGGCTGTTATGTCCATCGTATCCTTCCGGACGTTGCCTATTGGGGTACAGACACGAGTGACGGGCAACCTGCGACTGAGATTGGGATTAAGAGCCGGCGAACTCATTGAGTTGGTCTTAAATACAACATCGCATATATGTCGAGTCTCAAGCCATTTGTGCTGCTGAGTAGTGCGGGCGACAAAGACAACGACGGCCAAGACGACCTAGACGACCTGGACGACCTAGGCGACCTGGACGACCTAGACAACCAAGATAATTGCCTGTTTTGATGCCTGAAGTGAGGTTGCACCGCATGCGGCTGCGCAACACGCCGGCAGCTCCCTATAGGATGGAACCTGCCGGGCAGTGCAATCATGCAGGTGTCACCATGCATGCGAGCTACTCCCCGACATTCGTCACGTAGGGCCAAGTCTCGTAAACCTCTGTCATCTTACACGAAGCCTTGTCCCGCTCGGCCCGGATGGCTGTTGGATACGCAACCTACTCCACGCTCGGCGTGCACGGGTGAGGATTACGACTCCTTGGGATAGAGCGATCTAATTTGCCACGCAGGGACCACGTGGTAAATACCTACTGCAAGCTGCTCGAGGCAACCTACGTTCGTTTGCAGCCGCCGAGGCGATGTTCCGAGGGACACGAAAGAGCTCTGACGGAAGAGGCTTGGCCAAAAGGTGGCACCAGGTCGGACATGCATGCATGGGATGGAAAGCCAAGACTAATTTTTTTCAATTTTTTTTACTGATGGACAAGCTTTTAAAAAGAGAGGACACATTGGCAGATCTGGATCTCCCCGTCGCCTCGTCTCCGGGCCGCCATTCCGCTTACAGGGTCCTTGTAGCATCGCATAGAGAGCTCGTACGACTGGTACTTTCCAACTTTACTAGTCATATTCACGAGCATGCGTGGCGGGGAAGGGAAGCCTTGGATAGCTCTCGGCATTCTGCGGAGGTTTGTTGTATCCCCGAGGCGCATACGTCCGGCAGACGCCCGATTCACAACACTCGTCCTGTCGGAAAATATCACATTGCGCGTACGCATGATCAACGCTTCCGGCTCTGCCGGTGAGAGGGCCAACATGTCGACGACTCAAGTTAGAAAAGCGCCCTTGGTTTGAGCCTGTGACCCGGCACAGATGCAAGGCGGCACAACGAGCAGCGCCGGGGTCCATATGTAGCCAATGAGAACCTCCCTTGAGCAAGGTCGATATAACAAACGGGGAGGGAAGGACGGGCAGACAGCAGGCGGCCATGGCCGTCAAGGTGAGTGTCTGCATCAAAAGTGCCAACAGTTCTTGTCCGGGCGGAATGTCCGGGCGAAGTGGACGGGATGCACAGCAGGCGGTAAGAGTCATTCGGTCGAGCTTCCGCATCAAAGTGCCAAAGCTTCAACAATCTTGTAACCGCTTATGGAGGGGTAGTTTCGGTGATGCTTCCCGTATGCCCTCTGTAGGCATGGTACACCGAGGAAAGCTTCTGCATCGACGCGCGGCCAACCCGTCTCGTGTTCTGAGATGTTTGACAAGGGGCGACACATACGCGGCCCAGCGGACGGACGGGGGAGAGGCCACCGCTGTTTCTTCTTTCAATAGCAGGAAAATGAGAGTTCCTTCGATGATTTCCGTTTTAAGTGAGCCTGAGGCTCCTTCTCGATGGTGCGATGACTTTGCGGAGTTCACAGAGATCGACTCTGGCAATTTGCCTCTCTCCACGGCTGCAAGAGAAATCCGGGAAGCAGATGGTCAATTCACAAGCCAATTTCATATTGCTCCAGAAAGCGCCGAAGACGTGGTGTGATATTATACAAAGAGCTTTGTGGCGGGCCACCATTGTACACTGATCGATGCCGGCATCGGCGGGTATAACTCGTCGGTCCTGCGTGCGTCTTCAGGTTGATTTCCGCCACGCAGGGTTGGCCATCATCACAATCGGCCTTCTCTGCGCTCGCATGTACATTTCGTGCATCTTGGGGTCGGCATCGGACCGGATGACGCTGCCGATAGACATAAAGAAGCTGGTTGGATCTTGGTCAGTCACGGCGGGCAAGTGGGCATCTTAGGGACGGAGACTGACCCAAACGTAGCGCCGGAAGCGCCCATATATTGCCCGAGGGTTCTCATGATTCCTTGAGAACCCGCGCCGTATCGAAAGATGTTGACGGTTCCTGCGGCATGTCAGCGAAAGTGCGAGGGTCATCGGCGAGCGCGGGAGCGGACCAAAGATGAAGCCGATGATCACACCAACAGCTGTGGTAGCGTCAGCATGCCCGTCGCAAAGGTGTATGATATCATGGTATTCATACTTCCACCCATCATGGCACCCATCTTCACTGCAGTCGGTTGTCAGCAACTTCTCAACTAGTCAGTCGTTCCACCTGGTGCGCACATTTGTCCACGTTGGAGGGGGCCTGCTGGCCCATGTTGACGGGCGCGACGGGAGGCATGGTGCTTGAGGCGTGCGCTTTTCCGTTTGATGAGTGAAGGCCCCTTTGGTGAGGTGCGCGGGAAGGCAAGTCGTGCGTAGGACCGTTCTGGCTCAGCAATGCACGGCGTCGAGCCCTGTCGGTTCAGGCTTCTTGTTCCTGAAGCTCAGCAGACGCAGGCCATGATTGGGCGGCCGAGGTGGGATCCGGCAGAATGATGATGCGGCGTGACTAGCGCCCCTCACAGTGCGGACATTGAGCAGCTGGAGCTACTTTGACTGTCGTAACCCATCACGTGAATCGCGGTCATGAGCCGTTGACGCCGCCAACTTGCGCTTTGACTACGATAAGTTGCCGTCCGTGCTGTGCTTCGCGAATCTGTGAGTGCGCTGGGGCCGTTTGAGAAGCTCGCATACGTGCGGCGTCCAGATCCAGCTGAGCGCACAGTGAGGTTTTGGCTGCGAACCCGCAGCACTGTACTCTGGCTCCAGCGGCAACGCACCAACAGCGGCTAGCGAGGACGGGTAACGGACGACTCCCAATCTCCCCTTCAGCTCACACTCCACCCAAGCTGTCTTCCGCGAGCGCGCCAAATCGATCACCGCCGTCAAAAATTCATTGCTGGGTATGTTGCTGCACCGCCGCTGAGTCTGCAGAGGCTGCCGCGAGCGACTGTCAACGCATTCTCGCACGCCTTGCCGTCCGCCAATCGGCTCTGCGCTCTTGCCTCTCCTTACGGCCACCTTGGCTGACGGCTTTTTCCAGTCTCACAGCACCGCCAGCATCGAGAGCCAAATCCATCCAACCGCGTCGATCTGCTACTCGGGGCTACGCTGCTTCCGCTGCCCTGCACGCCCCTCGCCTCTGCCTCCGCGTCGTCTGCAGGACGCCGGAGTGGCCAAGGCCAATCGAGGGACGCGTCCTGAGTCTCGATTCCTGCCCGGCGACGAAGCAAAGGCGAAAACGACGACCGACACATCTCCTGCCTGTCAGCCCGTTGTCAAAGGCGACGCTTGAGCCTTCCTCATGACCGCCGTAGCGAGCCCCCCTACCTTTCCCCAGATTTCACGGCCAGCATGGGGCACGGTCAACGGCAATAATCCCATGAACCCCGACGACGTGAGAGGCATGTTCGCACCACGCAAGCAAGTCTCGCGATCCAACTCATCATCCTCCGTTTCTTCGACCTCGTCAAATACCACCGTGGCAACCAACGGGTCTCAGTCCAATGGCACACCGCTGTCTGCGCCGTCCTCCGAACTGAGCCAATGGTCAGGCAACGCTGGCTCTCGAAAGAGACCGCAGCCCAAGCAGCCTTGGCCAGCAGGCAAGGTGGACATCCAGCCAGATTTCTCGAGGCTACCGGCGGGCCGCCCGAACGGCATGGGAGCTCTACACAACCAGATGCAGCCGGGCCCTGGTCAGCCGCAGATGGCCCAGCAGCCGGTGATGAGGCCCATGCCGCCCGATCAGTTCCCCCAAGGCCAGCCGGTGCTGTACCTGCTCTCACTCAATGGCACCTTTGAAAGAAAGACGATTGCGGTTCCCTTTGCTCCCGAGAGCCTCCGGATTGGTCGGCAGACGAACCAGAAGACGATTCCGACGCCTGCCAACGGCTACTTCGACAGTAAAGTTCTGTCCAGACAACATGCTGAGATTTATGCGGAGCGAAACGGCAAGATATACATTCGAGATGTCAAGTCGTCGAACGGTACCTTCGTCAACGGAACTCGCCTCTCGCAAGAAAACCGAGAGTCGGAACCTCACGAGCTGCAGACTGCCGATCACCTCGAGCTTGGTATCGACATTGTCAGCGAGGACCAGAAGACTGTGGTGCATCACAAAGTGGCTGCCAAGGTTGAGCACGCCGGTTTCTTGAGCAACACTAACAATGTAATGGATATGAACTTTGGCGATCTGGACCCGGCCAACGGCACCATGATGATACCTAATGGGCCCCTTCAGATGCGAGGGAGGCAAGGCAGCAACGTGTCAATGGGTAACAATGGAGGGCGCATGATGGCCAACGGCGGAGCCATGGCTAATCAGGTCAACGGAATGGCGCAACAGCGGCCGTTCTTTCTCGCGCCTATTGCCACCGATCAGATCTTGAAAAGGCTGGCTGTGAGTGCCTCATATCTTCAAGGTCCTATTCTTACCATGTTTCTGACCACAAGAGCAGAATGAGATGCGGAGCGCTCGAGTGCAGGCACAAGACCTGACTCGCACGAATCAGTTCATCAATACCTTGTTGTCCAAGGAAGACATCAAGGATCTCGAAAAGCCGGATGCCCCGGAGCCGTCGAGGTCACAGTTCATGGTCAACGGGGGCGGTATGCCGTTCCGATCCGATCCCAAGACGCGTTTCTCCGATCCGCCTGCACCGCCTCCTCAGCAACCTCTGCCCGAGAAGCCCGACGTGCCCTCACTAAAGCGCTTGCCGACCGAGCGGCCAAAGTCTGGGCCTTCGAACTCCTCGCCTGTCCGACAGGATAACCTGAGCCAGATCATTCAACTCACTGAAGCATTGAACAACGCCAAACGCGACATGGACAGCCAGAGCGCGCGCATGCGAGAATTGGAGATGATGCTTCAGAAAGAGCGAGAAGCGCGGGAGGTTGCAGAGGACCTAGCCAGGCGGCTTGAGGAGTCTGCAAACGCCCAGTTGAGAGTAGCGGCGACACCAGAGGTCCCGGCACCTGCGGATGAAGTCTCTGAACCAACCGGAGAGGAGGTGCCAAAATTCTCCGAAATTCAGGAACCTGCCGAGGCCAGCCCCGAGCCGGATATGGCCCGCGAGACGGCCGCCGCTCTGCAATCACGCATTGACATCATGGACGGGGAGATGCGAGACTTGCGAGATCAGATGGAGTCTTGGAAGCATCGCTGTGAAGCTGCAGAGTCGGAACGAGATGAGGGAAGAAAGACGTTGGCCGAAATGGTCGTTCAGCTAAGGGCCGAGGAAGCCAAACGAGTCGCGGCCCAGGAGAAGAGTCGATCGCGGTCTAGACAACGTCGCTCCGGGAAGCGGGATGAGTCCCCCGGTGAAGACGGATCCCCCGGGGTTCAGTCATCGAAGCAGATGCCCAGTAACGAGGAGCCCGACGTCGAGGCCCCTGGAGGCGACTTGGAGGACGACCCGGCGACGCTGTCTAGGACCAACACGATTACGCCGCTGACTACGCAGAGGGGAGCCTCGGGACAGATGCCCCTCCTGCAAGCCGGGCTGCCGTACGCCTCGATGCTCGGCGTGGTGCTCATCGGCATGGGTTTGATGGCGTACATTAATGGTTCACAGCCCCCTTCTGCCCGGCTGGATAGATGAACACACCCAGGATGCGCCACATTCTCGCAGCAGTCTTGCGTAGAATAGCAAACATCTGCTTGTCCGGTGAGGCCGGTTGACGTACCGGCTCCACTTGTTGTCTTCGGGCAGCAACCAACGCAGCACCTGACAAGCACTATATTGAAGACGATGAAACGATATGATCATGACGAACATACCCGGGTCGGCTGTACCCTTTCCTTTGTGCAAATACTTGCTCAGTTGGCCTATCCTCGCTGCACTACGGGACGATCGACGACGACGGAAAGTTTGGAGCCTCTTGCGGCATGGAAGCAACGAACAAGGGCGCGCACATGCAGGCGGCAGGCAGGATAGGTCTGGCGTTTGGCCTTGATTTTAAGTATGCATTGATTGAGCGTGGAGCGGAGCGAGACGCAATGCGGAGGTTGTGGTAACAGTGGCCTCACCGCGCCAGGGCGAAGAGTCTTAAAGTCATCTGCTACCATTAGTCCCTATTTTGCATAAGCATAAGCAGTTCTCAGTCATGAAAGCTTCTATCCTGTTCCGCATGTGTGTTTGCTCCAAAATACAATCTACCCGGTCATCGGTTTTGCTTCTCGGCATGGCTGGGTAATAATCCGCAAAGTCAGGCAGCTTGTTCTGCAGCTCGCGGAGTCTCCATAGTACTAGGGGTGTTTCGCCACAAACCCCGGCCATCACACTATTTGTATGAAAAAAAAAGCTCACTTGCACGCCGGCTTCTTGATTAAGAAAATGCTACTTCAGCCACCTCCAGAGCTTCAAGCTGCGTGATGGCTAGTATTTCGGCAGGCCATGGCGGTCACTTGAGCTGGAGGTTTGGGTGCTCGCCGGGGCCCCACATTCTGTCAACACCCGCAGCGGAAGCGCACGGGCCACCGCAGCTATCGGATGACGATGGATCACGCGTTCCGGCTTTTCCATCGGCCGAAATTTGAGCTTGCGTCCTCAACCTCGACATCGCCATCCACGACGGCATCAACGAGAAGCCTTGGGCTGCGACTACAGACACCGACGCCATCGTACACACACCGGTAGACGTGCCAGACACAGCAGCCTCCGCGCAGAGACCAGACCGGCCGCCATGCCGACGTTTCAGAGCAACAAGTTCCGCGGCGCGGGCGACGCCAGCAAGCTCGGCATGCGGTACCGCGCGCTGATGAACAAGCACCCGTTCCTGACGTTTGGCCTGCCCTTCATCGCCGTCGTCGTCGCGGGGTCCTTTGTGCTGACGCCCGCCACGGCGATCCGATACGAGCGTCACGACCGAAAGGTGCGGCAGATGACCAAGGAGGAGGAGCTGGGCGTGCGCCGATCCGCGCGCAAGGTGGACATGAAGGAGGAGTACTACGTGAGTTTTCCGCTCGGCGATGCAACCGATGGAGTTGAGAGGGGACAGATGCTACGGGACGTCGGGCTAACGTGGATGTCCTGCACAGCGGCTCGCGGGCAGGGACCTGGACGACTGGGAGCAGAAGCGCGTGGAGCGACTGCCGGGCGAGAGTGACGGCATCCTGCGATGATGATGAAACGGACGGGGAGAATTGCGATCCGAAGGGGCCGTCGGGTTGCAGGCCGGGATCGCAAGGAGCATCCTTGACGTCACGGCAAGACAGGAACGACATCTCTTGATCTCTCGCCGCCGCCAGTACCCAAACTTCAAGGTTGTTTCCGCGTCTGAAACAAGCAGATCGCCACAGAAATCAGGGTCTGGCGCCGGTATGACGGCGCCGTGCATCAGCAGGGCGGAGGATGAGCCCTCCTGGCACGAGCACAAAGAAACAAAGGCTTGTTGACGACATATGCGATGGACCTGCCAATGATTCGATCAGGTACGAGGAACAGCTGTTTCAGCGAGTGGCGATGGCGACGATCATGACGAAACAAGGCCTGTCATCCCTGTGTACGGATTCGCCAGCACGCAAAGTGTGCCTGCTGGCTGAGGCCAATCTATCCCTGGCGAAGATTGACGCTGCCGGCGTCCGCAACAACGTGGTGGCCGGGGGACTGGAGACGTGGCAGGGCTGCTGACAATGATTGCGTGAGCGCTTGGAGCGTCGAGGGAGATCGCCGAGAGTCGTGTCAGAGGATGGTGGGCCTTGGACGTGCAGGGCTCGGCGATCGGCAGGCGATGGGGAAACAGGGTGCGGTGGCGATCATTGGACGACGCAAACGATCTGCTGGGGCGTGTCGATATGCGAGTCGTCTCAACTTTGAGTGTACGATACTGTATTCTTCTCTCATCTCTCTCCCTCATCCTCGGTAGACACACCTACCGCGCAATCACAAGCACAAACTAAACACATGAAGGCGGACATGCGCGCGAGCTCGTGTTCAGCGGCGCCCAATTGACCCATGACAGCGCGCCGCGGAGAAAGCCAGGCGCGGGAGCTGACAGGTCCGGAGAGAGCCGTCAGCTGTAGACCACCTGATGTGGCGGGTGGATTGATTGAACTTTTGTCTTTTACCCGGCACCGGTGGCACTGGTGGTGTGCGGCGCGCCCGCGCAAACATCTACTGAACCTATTATACTGGTGCTCGCGGATTGGCGTGCCCCTGTGGCAGTTCGCATCAACCACCCAATGTGGCAGGGCGCGAGGGCCCACTTCACCCCGGATCTTCGAGGGCCGCTCGTCGACCCCGTGGGCGGCGCCGCTTGCGCTGGCCTCGGTGAGTCTGCTGCACCGAGGTGTGCTGGCCGGAGATTTACGACGGAGAAATGACTAGCTGTTACAGCGAAAGGGCATGCGAATTGAACAATGTGCCCGAGAAGAGTCTTGCGAAGTGGCTTCGTCGAGTCCTCCGTACCGGGGCCCCAATCGTGGCGACGGTCTCGCCAATCCAGAGGTCCACAGATGGGGCCTCGATCGATGCTTTCCTGGCATCCAGATAGCCTCGAAGCCAATGCCTTGGCAGATGCCACTTGCAACTACTCCCAACTGCCCCCCAACTCAATGGCAGGGCAGGCTCGGCGTCTACTTGTGATATCCGAGAGTGTGGGGAGCGGGTTCGCCGGTGCAGGATTCTGCCGATGTGGCGTCTGGCTAAACCTGGCGTTTATCTGAACCGCTGTCTGGCTGAACCAGCGTCGGGCTGACCTACCGTCCAGCTGGGCTGGCGGTCTAGCCGAACTCTATTCCCCTTTACCCTACGACGGGCTGGTCCCGTGGCCGGGCTGGACCTGGAACTTATGGAGCGGGTGGCTGCCATCGCCATCGTCCGTGCCCCTTGCGCGTAAGGGTTTTGCCAAGCTGCTACTCGTCGACGTACGAGGCACGATGCAGCTGCAGCGAGCACGTAGGGCGCCAAGCTGTCGGGAAAAGCCACGCCGGCGGGATGTGGTGGCAACGGCGGTGATGGGGACCGTTATTGGCCCGCGGCGACGGCGCTGGCTTCCCAATTCTTCAAGTCGGCGGCGGCAATGGCTTCTCTGGCGATCAATTCAGCGACGGCGACGGCTTCTCCGTCATTCAAGTCGGCGACTTCGAGACAGGGCCTGGCCAAGGGTGGCTTGCGCGAGAAGGCCTGGATAGCTGTCGGGACGAACTGGTGGAGAGCAGGCGGAGAAACGACAAGACTGCTCCGTCTAGGTGCTCCGTACGAGTATTCTTGCGCCACGGCGGGGATCAGTTAGATGCCACAGCCAAA
>JALHBU010000170.1:0-74328 GCA_024340005.1 Tolypocladium tropicale | reverse complement strand
CCCCCCCCCCCGAAGAAGCTTGCCTGCGTTGCATTTGGGGCGTGAGGATGGATCGAGCGTAGTCCGTAGGGCAACAACACCGTCACAGAGGCTGGCCCGAGATTTTTCGCAGTCAAGGCCTTAGTTCCTCGAGCAACCCACTTGATAGCCTTTGCTGCTATCTTCAAGCCTCGCAGGCAGCATCGAAACGTGAACTTGATGGTGGTTCGTTGCGGGTGGTGATTGGCGGCCCCCCGGCCCGGCTAACGCCGGGGGCCCCATCTGCCGGCCGAGTCTGTTCGGGTGGAGCCCGGGGCCGAGTTGAACTCTTGGACTCGTAGGGCGACGGGCGGGAGGGCGCTTGCTGCAGATCTGGACGCAACGCACGGTGGATATTGCGGCGTTATGGTTGACAGCTGGCCGGGAACAACGGCGGACAGACTAGCAGTTGCGCGCCGGCTGAGAGCCTTGGGGTGAGCATCGAGACACGGAGTGGTTGAGCTGGACAGTGGAAGATTACCCGGGCGGACATGGCCGGTCTGGACTCCCTCGTGTCCCTATCCCAACAACGCCGCGGCTGGAGCCTCGCGGTGCGAAAAAGAAAAAGGCTTGGCGGCGAGGGCTGAAGCATGGAAGTCTGAGCTGTCAACAATTGTCTTCGCTGAGCACCCTAGGGTCCGATGCCCCTGCAGCCTCGGAGTTCGGGAGCACCGTGCCATCGGTGAAAAAGAAAGGAGCGCGACGGCGCAAGCACAGGCCGCATCTTGTTCACGTTAACCGCGCCAGCCTCTGCTCGACGCTTCACCGCCAGGTCACCCGGGCTTCGTTGGAGCGCGGGCGGGTACCGGAGGTGGACTGTGGAGCCCCTTGCGTTTGCCCATCGTCCATCTCGGACGGCTTCCATCGACGAGCCGGTTGCTGGACGCTGGCGGCGAGGTGGTCACGGGCGACGGGCTGCTGCAGGTACCGCCGCACGGACACTGGCGGGCGAGGAACGGCTTCCTGGGCGAGCTGCATGCCGCCAGCTGCCCACGCCCGCTCTAGCGCCAGGGCGGCTAGGCCTGAAGCAGCAATTTGCGGAGGCGTTTGGTCGCTGCGGTCCTGCAGGCGTGGTCAGATGGCCAAGTGGTTTGCGCCGGGTTGCTTGATTCATCAGCAGCGTGCGCGTGTTCCTGGCGCCCGCTCGGGGTGCGGGGGGGCAGAGCCAGAGCTGGAGAGTTCCCGGTTTGCAGCGAGTTAGATTGCGCTATGGCATGCGTAGCCCCTGCTGGGCTGGAGTCGAAATCCTGGCAGATGAGATGACGAGATATGACGAGTCGCGACGCCGCTGAGATGGGCACGAGGGGAGCATGGGAGCCCAGAGCCTTGGGTGAGCAGGCGACGCCGGCGTGCGCCCGCAAAGAGATGGATGCGTGTGTGCTGGATGGGCGATCGCCTCCATGATTACTATACGGTCATAAGGCGCTGTGCGGAAGAAGGAAGAAAACGTCCATGCCGGCCGGTACCTGGCCGAGCAGCGCAGCCTTTGGCCGACTCTCACCACCCACACGGACCCGAAAAAAGCAAGCCCCGCCCACGAGGCCACGCCCACCCCTCCATCTCTGCTCGCGCCCTCCCCCCCACCGCCCATCGTCGATCCAGGCCAGGCACAGGCACCGGACACAAGAGACACACGCACACGCCCGGCTGACCAAGCCGACGCTCACGGCTCTTGCGCGGGGACGCAAGACAGCACGCCTTGGGAAGGAAATGAGCGCCTGCGACACGTCGACTCCGCAGAGAGCTAGCAGCAGCGGCGGGCGGGCGGAGGCGGCGAGCTGGAGAGGGCAGAGAACGTACGATTGCTTCTGGAAGCGATGGCCGTCATGACGTCGCCGTCTTGGCCAGCGCGACGGGCGCACACGTTTCGAACCGAGTCGGCCGGCCAAGATGACGGGCCAAGGCCTCGCAGGGAGCGTTTCGTCCTGGCCATTCGCTGGCTCGCGGAGCCTTGCGGCGACAGCGAGAGCTAGCAGGCCTGGGCGACCGGGGGCAACCCAGCTATCTTCCGCCAGCTTTCCCTGCTCCCGCGGCTGTCAGGCTTGGCAGTCCTCGTACCAGGCCAGGCCAGGCCCAACGAAATGGCGTACGGCTGGGCTCGTCCGTGGCGTGGCTCGGATCATCGCAGGCGCGAGGTGGGTGTCATCACTGATCGGCCCCCCGCGCGCCGGCCGCCCGCCCTTTGGCCAGCTGTGTCTCGTTTCCGCCAGGCACTCAATCGGCGACCAATCCACCGTGCGAGGCCGTGGGCCCTGGGACGAGAGAATCGCCGAGGCATGGCGTGCGATGGCGCTGCGTCGTGGGTGTGCCGGATGTGGTGGTGACAAAGTTGCGTAGTCGACCCGGCCCATTTTCAGCCGGGCAGATGTCGAACGATTTGCATTCACCCGGGCCTGGCGTCGTTCGCAACCGGCAGAGCTGCCGCCTGGGCCAAGGCTTTGTGGCGGAGTTGGGCCAGTGACGATGGGGGGGGGCGTGCGCCATGTGTCCGGATCCGTCGAGACGCCCTCTGACTCCCCACCACCCCTGCGACACCACCACTACCAGCCCGAAGACAGTACGTATTGCTTCCGGCGACCCATGGCTGCATATATCAAAGATGCCCGCCCGCCGATGGACCAGCTCCGCCCGGCTCCGGCACTCATGATACCCAAGCTCTGTCGAAGCCTCTCCTCTCGTACCAGACCCGAAGCTCGTCCATAAACACGCGAGCTCCCGCTGGCTACGATACACTCACGCTCATAACCTCGGCCACTTACACCACTACACCGGTGTCCACATCACCACGATCGCACCGGACAACCCGGTACCCTCGGCTAAGGCGGTCGACGTAACGATACGCAAAGCCTAGGACACGATCGGCGTTTTGCTCTCTCTTACCAGAGAGAGGCCACTCCCAGACGGACCACGCCAGCCTCACATCACCATCACAATGCACGTCCTCGGTCACAGCTTCAGCCAACGGCGCAAGACGCCAAAGCCTCGCGACCTGCACATCCGCAAGGTCTCCTTCTCCGGCTCCTCTCTCTCCTCGGGCTGCTCGCTCTCCTCGTCATCATCCTCCTCTGCCGCCTCCACATCCACCGCCCGCGCACCGTACTCGAGCCGGAGCCCGACATTCGACCCTCTCAGCCTGCACCCAACCTTCCAGCCCCCGCCGCGGTTGCACGAACGACCGTTGCTGAGCCCCGAGCGCCGGCGCTTCGAGGCGGAAGCGACGTTCTTCGATGACGACGACGACGAATCAGACGATGGGTACTTTGCCGGCGCAGGCGAGCGTGTACGCGAGATCAAGGAGGAGCTGCCGCCGCACACGAGTCCCATGGACCACAACGACCACGACCGGACAGAGCCGCAGGACTACTTCTTCCAATACATCTCGAAGCGGCCTCAGCTGCCGCGCTCGCGCTGGTCCGAGTCCACGATACACACGCTGGAGGAGTCCACGCCGGCGGCCAGCATCCTGTCTCCGGACGGTGACGACGACGACGGCGACGTCGGCGGGTACACCTTCCAGCAGCCCAGCCACCAGTCCATGCCCGAATTCAGTCCGAAGCGACTCTCTGGCAAGCCCAAGCGGCCGCCCATGAAGACGCTCGACAGCCTCGACGAGTTTGTCAAGCGCGGCGGCTGGAAGCGGCGCGGCATCGTCTTCAACGAGGAAGACATGAGCGGCGACGGAGGCGTCTTCTAACTCCGGCCCTCGTCGACCTTGTCTACTACTACTACTACTACTACTACTACTACTACTACTTTACTCGTCTACGATGCTCTTTTACGAACGCACATGAACGGAGTCATGTTCATGTCGACTGTCAACTTTCAAGCGATGGGTTTCTTTTACTTGTTTTGGGCGGGAAACACCTGGGAACTTACGGCGGGCGCACATTGATTGCATACCATATATCACGCGACGACACGTTGCGACGGGGGGAACATTTTTGCACAGCCTCTTGGCCATCATCAAACTACCTACAAACATTGTAATCATTCATACCACAAACACTCCCCACCACGACCTCAACTTCCTCTACTTGCTGTCTCAAGCTTAGTCGATACCACAAGCAAATTTACACACGCGGAGCAACCCCACAAGGGTCTCAACAATTTTTTTCTCCTCCTCATGTGAAATTCCTTCTGCATCGTGAGCCTAGAACTCGAAGTCGTAGGGGTCTTGGCTGATGGAATTAATTTCCAGCCCATGGCGGGCCCACTGGCGTCGGCTAGCGGGCGCGCGGCCTCGGCGCAGCCCTGGTGGTCCCTGGGAATAGGCAGGCCGTAGCCGGGCCTCCGCCGAGGCTACCACTTGATATCGTAATATTACGGCGCGGCAGCTAGAAAAAAAAATAATCCCAAGTCGTGTTCCCATCCCGCCAGCGCTTAGCGCGGCCGTATACGATGGACTCGTATTGAGTCTGGGCCTGCATCTATTTGCGTCCCTGACTCGAGGGCGGTGCACGTCACTACCCGCGTTTCGGGCAGAAAACGAAACGAGGCGCCCAAGAAAAAAATCCATCTGGTGGAAGCAGCACAGGCCACATCGCGATACGATGGTCGACCCAGCAGGGCAACATCCCTGGTGAGAGGCTCGCCGAAGCGCCCGCCCCAGTACGAGCATGCCTTTCTCGCCACCCCCTGGGCGTTTCTGGAAGCGGCCGAGTTCCCCACGTGGCAGGGATCGGGGGATCATTGGGGAGGGGAGCAAAGGGAGGTGAAGAAAGCAAGACCTGGGCCGGTCCCTGGCAGCATGACGACAGACGCAGGAATGGTGGGCGGGCCCCCCCCATGCCCCCTTTGGGTTCACGACGCGGTGGTAGGTGCGTGACGGACGCAGCGTGTGTTTAATTGCCTTTTAGGCCGGAATGCGGGCGCGTTCTGCACGGGGTGCGTGCGGGCTCGGTGCGCTTCGTGCTCCTCCGGGCGCGATTGGCGGTGAGGGCTGGTTCGGCGCCGCGAGGGAGACAAGCGGCGATCACATGCTGTGGCGGTTTGAGGATGATTGGGGCGAACGATGCGGCGGGAGTGTCGATTGTCTTGCTTTGCTGGGCAAGACGCATCGCCAGGTCACATGCCGATGCGGTTTCGGCGCATCGGCGGCTATTCCTCACTCTTGCCACGACTTCGATGGGTTCCGTGTTCTTGATCGTGTAAGTTGCGGTGTGCGTTGCAGCAGTACCTGGGCGCAATGCCGGCGGGGCTCTACAACAGCGTTTCTGAGAGTGTCATGTCGCTTTCATTTACCCTATGCCTATATACCGATTGGTAAAGATCCAGATCCAGATCCAGCCTTCCCAGAACCTCTGACCGTCGTAACTATGTATGTGTCCTATCCTTGCCGTCCAGGTCTCGTGCCAAGTATACAATCTGTACAAGATATACGCCCATAAACGCCATCCCAGTGACGTAACCGCCTGTTTCCTGAAACCTCCACAGTAAATGCTCGCCTACCACAGCCGCCGCTGGTAGTAGACCGGCTTCTCCGACTGCGCCAGCCGCTGAATCTCCGCCTTGATGAGACGCCGGCGCTCCGCCCGCGTAATGGGGATGCGGCTCTTGCTCTCCGGGTCCGGGTGCTCGACGCCCCATGACTTGGCCGCCACCTGCGCCTTGAGGCTCTCGATGAGCGCCAACTGCTTTTCCGTGACGCCCTTGCCGGCCTGCGGCGCTGGCGCCTTCTCCCTCGCCTCCTCCTCTTCCTTCTCCCGATTACCGGCTTGTGATTCACGCGCAGCCTCGGCGGCCATCTTCCTCATCTCCTCGGCCTCCCTGTCCGCCTCGCTCTCGACGACCACGACCGTGCCGTCTTCGAGCTCCGTCGTCGTCGTACGGAAGCGGTCCGGAAGGTGGGTGTGCGGAGAGGGGCGCGACTCGCGCGGGCGGATGGCCTGACGGAGGTCGCGTAGGGTGCGCTGCTGGATGGCGTAGCCGCTGAGGAAAAGTGCCATTGCGCAGAGGACGACTAAGGATTCATAATTGTCAGAGTTGTCAGGCGTCGAACAAATTGGAATGCGGGATGCTGGCGCAGTGGTGCACGAGGTAGCTTACCGATGCCCATGGAGGCCAGGACCGAGACGTCGGCCGAGGAGAGCACGGCTTTGCGCATGGTGAATGGCGCAACGGTCGTCAAAATGTCATAAATTGTGTGAATTAAGGATATTAGGTTCAAGATGAGACTGCTTCGATGAATTCAATCGAAATCAACGAAGCACATGGCAGGCGTCATGTCGTATGCACGTCACAGGTGTCGAGAGTGAGTGAGCTGTTGACTCTGTTGGCACAGCAACAATCTTATCGCACCGGCTTCCTTGTCGCAACCCGCAACTTTTCAACGCCAACGGCAGAGCTCCATCTCCGCCGAACCCGCCACGCTCCCCCCCCCCCGGGCCATCGACAGCAACCTCACCACCGCCAGCATGTCCAAGCCCGACGTCGTCCGCGCCGACGCGCGGCGCTTCCTCGACGAGCGCGGCTCCACCGCCGAACTCGCCCCCAACGGCCTCAACCCCGCCACCATCATGGAAAAGGCCGTCAAGGACCGCATCGTCGACAGCTACTTCTACAAGGAGCAGTGCTTCGCCCTGAACGAGGCCGACATCGTCGACCGCGTCGTCGAGCACGTCTCCTTCATCGGCGGCACCGCCGGCGCCACCCAGAAGCCCAGCCCCTTCCTGTGCCTCGCCTTCAAGCTGCTCGAGCTCGCCCCCACCGACGCCGTCCTGCAAGAGTACCTCGCCTACGGCGGCGAGGCCTTCAAGTACCTGCGCGCCCTGGCGTGCTTCTACGTGCGCCTGACGCGCCAGGCCAAGGACGTGTACGAGACGCTCGAGCCGTTCCTCGAGGACCGGCGCAAGCTGCGGCGGAGGGGCAGGCAGGGCGTGCGGCTGACGTACGTGGACGAGTTTGTGGACGAGCTGTTGACGGCGGACCGTGTCTGCGCGACGAGTCTGTGGAAGATGCCCAAGAGGGAGATACTCGAGGACTTGGAGATTCTGGAACCTAGGGTCAGTCCGCTTGGTGACTTGGAAGACTTGCTCGAGGAGGACGACGAGGGCGAGGAGGAGGGAAATGGGGGAACGGAGGGATCTGATGATGAGCAAAGGAATGGTGATGGGGATGAAGAGGAGGGCCAGGTTGATGAAAGGGAGGACATGGACGTGGACGAACGGCCGCCCGGACGGGAGCGAAGTCGCAGTCGGTCAAGGTCGCGGTCGCGCTCACGGTCACGATCACCCTGAGACGGCGTTTTGGTATCCGCGGATGCAAACCAAACCGGCGCAGATGCTGCATTATCGGACCACCGCAGCAAACAGCCACCAAAACCCCGTCTACGGCGACCGAGCGCGGGCCCAGGAGCGGCTACGCCTACGCCATGGCCTCTTCCAGCGTGTGCCCTTAAGGCGCTCAGGAGAACGGGACTTGCCTCCTTCAAGAGCCAAGAGTCGCCGAGGCCATGTTGCAGGGAGCACACGGCCAACCACGGGCTGTACCCCGTTGAACAAAGACAACAACAGTGCGCGATTGCAGCACTTGCGATGGAAAGCGGTTCCGAAGCAGCGCATCAACGAATGATGCAGCAGAGTTCTGGCATTATGCAAGCTATATCGCGTGCCATCTTCGCACGCCAACCAAATATCACTATACTTTGTATGCATCGTCGTCGCTTCATGTCCCGCTATGATATGCAATGCCTCACCTCCCCGTGCCCCCTCCTCTATCACAATATCTACGCTGCCATTAATGCCTTGAGCCGCTCTGCCATGGCCAGCACGCGCTTGTCGTCCCAGAACTGCCCGATGAGCTGCAGCCCCACGGGCAGCCGGTTCTCCGGCGTCGGCGCGGGCAGGCTCACGGCCGGCAGCCCCGCCAGGCTCGCCGGCACGGTGAAGACGTCGTTCATGTACGCGTCCAGGCTGCTCTTCTGCAGCACGTCGCTCAGCAGCGGCGCAAACGTCGGCGTCGTCGGCGAGAGCAGGAAGTCGACCTGCGCGGGGCCGCGCTTGTCGGCGAGCCCCGTGCTGTCCGCCATGTCGCTGAGGTCGAACTGGGCGGGCTCGTAGAGCGGGTTCGCCAGCCGGAAGACGCGGTCAAAGTCGCGCCGGATGGTGCGCCGCACCTTTTGCGCCTGGATGAAGTAGTTGTTCATGGCCTCGGAGCTGAGGCTGTACGTGCCCAGGAGGATCCGGCGCTTGACCTCGGGGCCGAAGCCGGCGCCGCGAGTGTCCGAGTAGAGCGTGTCCCCGGAGGCGTCGCCGTGGTCGCCGCGCACGCCGTACCGCACGCCGTCGTACTTGGCGAGGTTGGACGAGGCTTCGGAGGCAGCAAGGAGGTAGTATGCGCAGAGTGCTTCCTTGGTCGAGGGCAACGACACGGCCACAATGTTGACGCCCGCAGACTGGAGGGCAGACGCCGCCGCGGCCCAGGTCTTGCGGATCGCGGGGTCCAGCTCGGCGATGTTGTACTCGAGGGGGATGCCAACGGTGAGCTGCGAGTTGTCCTGAAGCGACGGCGGGCAGGCCCTCGCGCAGCGCTGGCGGGTGGCCGACGACAGCGACGTCGGGTCGTTGGGGTCGTGCTCCTCGTCCAGCTTGGTGTCGACTAGGAGGTCGAGTATGGGGCGTACCTCCTTGGCTATCAGCCCGACTGTGTCGAGCGAGTTGGCGTAGGCGATGACGCCGAAGCGGGACAGCATGCCGTAGCTGGGACGGTAGCCGATGGCGCCCGTGTAGGAAGCCGGCAGCCTGACGGAGCCGCCCGTGTCGGTGCCGAGCGCCACGTCGGCGTCGCCCAGCATGACGGCCACGGCGCTGCCGCCGGAGCTGCCGCCGGCCGAGATGGCGCCGTCGGGCCCGGAGAGCGGGTTGACGACGGGCCCGTGCATCGAGTTGGTCGAGTGCGAGCCCATGCCGAACTCGTCCATGTTGGTCTTGCCGACGACCTCGGCGCCGCGGGCCCGCAGCTGGCGCACGATGGTGGCCTCATAGGGCGAGGCGTGGCCGCGCAGGATGCGCGAGGCGCACTGCGTGGGGAACTCGGCCGTCGCGATGTTGTCCTTGACGGCGAGCCGGAAGGGCTTCGCTCCGGGGATCAGCGACGGAGCCGGGGCGGTTGGCGATTCGAGTTTGCCTGTGACCAAGATCATACTCGTTAGCCGGGGGTCCGACGACCTCGGGAGGGACGTTCCGTGCAATGAGACGTACCGCCGGCCACAAAGTGGTTGCAACCCGTGCTCTGCCAGCGGCGGCATTGGTGCGGCGGCGGTTGAGCAGCGCGCACAGCGGCTCTGCTGGTGCGGAGGTTTGCGAAGTGGTGGTGATACCGACTATGCAGGGCGCCTCGCCGCGGCCGCAACCTGGGATGGTGCATCTCCGCACGGCGCACGCAGGCCGCCCTCATCGTTCAACAACAAACCATCCACAGCCGTGACCGTGAGTCGGCGCGGACAAGGCACTGGCAGGATTGGAGGTGGCTGACAGGGGACTGGGGAGTTCGGGAGTGAGGAGGTGGAAGTCGTCCAAGGGTAGCCGCCGCAGTTGGACGGCTTTCCATCGGGGCGGCCCCTGCGGCGGGGCGCTAGCTCGCCTAGCCAAATCGGCGCCTCGGGCGCTAAGGCCGGCGCGACCTTTGGCGACGATGACTTCAGGCATCCCGCTTGCTTCATAATCGCACTATCAATTGCAAGTCAGGTTGGCCGCCGTCCAAGCCTTCCGCCAGCAACACCGATGCTGCCGCCTGCTCAATAACCCAGCCGTCTGCCCTTGCAGCCTCTCCCTAGCGGCATCCTCCGCCCTCTCCCGTAGCCTCTATAGGCACGACAGAGCAGCAGTGGGCAACGCAGCCATGGCCACCAAGAGAGACTACGACGACATCGACGAGGGCGAGGTCACCGACGACGAGCCCAGCGCCCCCAAGCGCGTCAAGAAGCTCACGGGTGCGCCGGCGCGCCATCAGCACCAGAACTCGGCCATCGATCCCACTTGGGGCCAAAAATACGTTTTTTCCAACCTCGAAGATGGCTCGTCGATCCCCCTTGGCGAGGAGTCTGACTTTGAGGACGACGCTGACGCCATGGCGTACCTGAGATCCGTCCGGTGAGTAGTGCTCTTGAGCTCGCACGCGATTATTTCTTATTGCTCTTCGCTGAACGTGGCCGCGCAACGAGCAGAGGACGCTGATATGGTAAGTGCTATAGAGTCGAAGCAACGGGCATCCCGCACCTGCTCGTCGCGCCTAAACGTCAGATTGGCCCACAGCTGCCGCCTGAGCTGCAGGCGGAACACGATGACGATAACGACGACGATGACGAAGGCGAAGCGTACGAACCGAGCAGAGATGCCAACGACGTCGGCAACGCGAGAGGATACTACGAGGACGGCGCCTACGTGGCCCTGCCCGACTCGGAGGACGATCACGTCGAAGGCGACGCCGGCCACGTCGACCCGGAAAAGGAGCTTCTCGAAGCGTACTGCGCCTCGGTGATGAGAAGGTTCCATGGCCTTCGCAGCGCCCTTCGCACCAAACCGCCTCCCTACGCATCGAAACGACTCTCCTCCGCACGACCGACGTTCGCTCCGCCTTTCGGCGGCAGGTCGGCTACGCCCAAGATATGGTCTCAGGCTCTGCGCTCCACCGACCCGCACCCGCTCCAGGTCTCCCTCATGTCCAAGGACTCGGTGCTGCGTGTCCTGCGCGTCATGATGGGCGGCAAGTTCCTCCATCGCGGGTACACGCTCTCGGAGCGCACGAGCCAGTGGTTGTGGGCGCTGCTCGCTCGTCTGCCGGACCCGTGGGAGATGGACCACACGGATATTGCCTGGATTCGGGATCTGGGCCGCCGCGCCGTGCTGTTGGGCAGAAGCCTTTCGGAGATGGCGGCGCTGCGAGACGAGCTGGAGGAGGGCATGCTTGGCGTCAACGAGGGCGTTGATACCAGCAGCACCAGCAGCGACGACGGCATCGAAGCTGGAGTGGATCCCAACAACCCGGATTTGGAGAGGCAAAATATCTCGGCCCAAGACTTCGTGGGAGAAGAGCACACGGGAGAAGGCTCCAGCAACCAAGACTTGGAGACACAAAGGATCTCAGCTCAGGATTTTGCTTTGCGAGAGAACCCCACGGACTCAGACGTCGCCGAAGGGCAAGCCGGCCCAGCCAAAGACAAAGAGGGCGAGGTCGACGAGGGCAACGGCGACAGCGAATCCGTAGCCATGGACCTCGCCTCCGAGTCGGAAGAGGGCGAGGCAAACGACGACGACAGCTCGGCGCTCGAGGCAGCCCGGAAGGCGTTCCTCTCCCGTCTCGAGGACACCGCGGCCAGCAACGAGCAGCCGGAGGAGGACCCGGGGGAGGCGGCGCGTCTGCGTCTACGGATGAACATGCGCGCCACGCTCAACATGATCCTCACCGTGGCGGGCGAGTTTTACGGTCAGCGCGACCTGCTCGAGTTCCGCGAGCCGTTTGTCGGCATGTAGCGGTGGCGCGAGGCAGGGTGTATTCGAAGCGACATGTGTGTGTATAATCATCGCTTGCTCATTCAACTACCAGATACCCACAACAGCTTTCTAGCTATTTCGCCCGCCCCCGTCCAAGACAGGCAGCGAACTATAAATACACTCCGCACGGAGCACTTCGTACAGACACAATAATGGTATACCCACCGCAAGGCCAATTCCGAGTGCATGATTTGCCAACAACGCCGATGCCAAAAGTCCAAAGTTTCCCTGCGATTCCTCCTTGCGCGTAGTAGTGATGTATCGCAACAAAGAGTTGATTACCCCGAGGTGTCCATCTCCCGGCCCTCGCCAAAGACGAGGAAGTCGGCCTCCTCAAAGTCGTCGTCCATGGTCACGTTCTCCTGCCCGAGGTCTTTGAAGGAGACGCTCTTGCGTACGCGCGAATGCGGGACGGCTTTGGTGCGGGCGTTGCCCCAGCCGACGGGCGCGAGGCTGCGAGGGCTGATCTCGTCGTCCCACGGCTTGCCGGAGTGGGGGGTCCACGCAACGGGCTTGTCTTCGACAGCGTCGTCATCGTCATCAAAGAATCGTTTGCGAGAGGGCTCCGAGACGGTGCTCTCAACGCTTTCTTGTGACATGGTGAGTTCGGGAACGGCGTCGAGGTCAGGCACGACGTCATCCTCGTCCTCGATGCGGAAATCGGGCTGAGTGTCGAGTCCGCCGACCCTGTTGATGCCGCAGAAGGGCAGCAGCTCGCGCGATGCCGGTGCCGCCCGCGCCCCTCTGGCCGGAGAGGCAGCACCCGGGCGGGTGTTGTCCGTCCACAGCTTGAAGGCGCTGTGGCCGACCGTCTTGTAACCTTCGGGGACGGACTTGCGCACCCGCATGCCAACGCTGAGGAGGTTGGCCTGCACGCTTGACGGGAGCAGCGGCTGGCGCGACGTCGGCGACGATGATGAGGGTCCTTCCGACGTGGACTCGAAGGAGAAGAAGGATGTGATTTGGCGCTGGGCCGGGTCGGCAGCGGCGCCAGCGAAAGGACGCTTCGTTCGCGGGGCGGACATTTTGGATGATGGTGCTTTCCGGTCAAGGAGCGTAGACGAGGTGTTCCGTCGGCGAGCAAGACGGTCGGAGAGGCCGTCCGGTGGCGCTGCTCGGCAGCGGTTGAATGTCTCGCAGTGACGTACGCAGGTGCGTGGCTTCCGGATCCTTCGTCGCCGATGCTGGCTTTTTCTCTTGCTCTCGGAGGTCGAGGTGATGCTTTTCCCTTTGTCGCCGAGACAACTGTGCAGAACTCGAAAAAAGACGAGAAAGGGACAATGTCAATCAAAAGCGGTAGAGTGGAGAGGTATCCTAAAGAAAAATGGACGACGCTGCAGGCGAAAAGAGGTAGGAAGGGAAAATGGCGTCAGTGCTGCCGGTGACAGGTTTACGCAGGTGATACGGAGACGGAGGTTCTGCGCACGGGAGGAGGCTGGTTGGCTGGGCGAGGGATTCGCTCCAGGGCCCTTGAGACAGGCCAGAAAAGCGGGTCCCCATTGACCAACGGCGTCGCGTCCGGCGCGCCTGTTTCGCGTAAAGTGGAAAAGGCCTGGTGCGTCCTTGCCCGTCCGTCCGCCGCTGATTCGCCCGCGCGCCCGCCAATGGACGGCCCGTCAGGAATGATGACCGTCGATCTGCAGTGGCAAAGGGCGAGGCTGCGCTGGGCGGCGCTGGCTGGCACGTACTGAAATTGAACGAAGAATCACTGCAACGGCCGTGGCAAATCTGCAAAGAGCGGAATGTGCCCTTGAAACCATCAGGAGGGCGCCGCCAACCTGCGCGTTTTGCGTCAGAAAGCGGACAAACTCCTGGGGGCGGCTTTCACACACGGCCTGGAGCTCCTGAGTTTAGGGTAGCAAGACGCCACCAGGACAAACTAAACCAGGAATCGGCCCAGACTTCATGGGAGATCAAGAAGGTGTATCGGTGCTGTCATGTAGATTGTAGTAGCAACACTGCATGGGTTGGCCTGCTTGCTCATGTGCATGATACAGGTGTTGCAGGCTGACAGAGCGGCTCTTCAAATGGCTCAGTTGCAGCTACTTGCACCGAAGAGTCGGAGCAACTCCCGTAGACACATCCAACAAAATCAAATATGAAATAGGAGCAGACTTCCATCTGTGGCCCCGTAACACAGTTCTAGATTCAATTCGAGACTATTATGCTGTTCGTCCTCCGTCGTCCACGACATGTGTTGGTGGTGGTAGCCTTGAGCACCTCCAAGTTCGCATCACCCGTGATGCGATGCTGCTCGACATCCCGTGAATTAAGCTGCTCAATGAGCCAAAGACCACACATGGTCCCAGCCAGAGATAGATTTTCCTGAGCAAGTCTGTTTTCCGAGCAAGCCCAGCCATCCAGCCCAGGTAGACGCAACTACTTCGCAACAAGGGCTATTGGCTACCCACCGGATCAGCGTCGCAAGGGTAGTCCAACAGGCGGCATCCAGAGTGGCAACATACAACCAGCCTGACCTGATGCTAGCATCAATAACCGTACTAATGTTAGGCCAGCCTGATGTCAAGATCACATTCCAGCGTCCCGTCATGGCTCGAGCGGGTGGCAAATATGCACGACCACGCTGTGACTCAAATCATTACGCGGGCTTGGCGGGCAAGCAGGGTTAGGCAGAACACATCTCACGATAGCCAACATGCACAGATCACCCCCGAGCAGGCAGAGACCGATTCGTGGAAACCATTTGAATTTCGCAAGCACAGTGTCCGTCCTCCACTACTCACTGCACCAGGTATGGCGCGATCATCAAACCAGCGGTTCCACGTCCTCGCATCCGGCCAGGCCGTCCAGGCCTTGCCAGACACTCGTGAAAGCCTTCTCCAGCTGTCCACCCCATGCAGTGCTTTTGTGTTCCTGCCTCAAGAGACGACTCTTTGGTACAAGGCGCGCGTAACGGAAAAAACGAGATGAATGATGTGCCATGCAAGATATCCGGAGACCCCAAACGCCCCAGTTCTGGGTGTTCCATCTTCTATCTGCAAAGAGATTGTTGATTATGTTCGTAAGGCCGGATGTCTATACGCCCATGTCGATGATGTGTTTGGTTTGCAGATCCGAGATGACCACCGCGTGATGAACCATAAGAGTCATGATACCCCAAGAAAGAAACCGCCGCGAAGCAGTTTACTTTCTTCGGAAAGAGCAGCCCTCGGTCAGTCTGGCCTTGCCACCGGTGGGCTGGCACAGGACGGTGGTGCAGCCCTGGCAGATGACGACGGTCTGGGCGTGCGAGAAGACGGTGGTGATGGTGAAGCAGCCGGGGCACTTGACGTCCATGAAGAAGGATCGGGGGGCGGGCACAAGGGTCTGGAGGAGCGAAGCGTTAGAATCCTGTCGCAAGTGCATCATCGTCGGCGGTGGTGTTGCTGTCGTCGTACCTTGAGCTTGTGCTTCTTGGCCTCGGCGGCCGGCGAAGGGTTCAGAAGATCAACGGCGAGAACCTGTGTCGGCACGGTCAGCAAAACTTGTTCATCGACTGGGCCACGTTCTCAGGCCCCATGTCCCAGCCTCGACGGGCAGCATTCCGGCGTCGTCGTCGTGGTTGTGATGCAGTCGTCGGCGGTGGCCTCTTCCTCCGCCATTTCCGCACAGCAATCCCACACGTGCGCTCGTCGTCCGTCGGCAGGGGGGGAGGGCAATCGTCGCTCACCATCTTGACTTATTTTCTCGGGAGATGTTCGTCGGTTTCTTGCGAGGGTCGAGATGCTTGACGAATCTGGTGACAGATTTGAGGCTCGCAAGAGGGTTGAGAGGGCGTTAAGCGAGGAAAAGTTCGGTGGACATGAGGGGGAGAATCTGTTTGCCTCTAGCCCGGATACTGGCCCAAACAAGATTAGCGCGCTAGGGTTTTCAGGCCCAGTCACACGTGACGACAAAATCCGGGCGTCTGATTGGGCGGAGCTATCTCCGCCCAATAAGTCACCGAGGCGAGGGTCGTGCATTAACACTTTTTAATGCAAGCAAGCTGTGGGGAAGCTGTTGTGCAGCTTATGCGCCCGGGGGCGGTGTCATTGGACGGCGGTTTCTACGGCATTCTAGCCGCAGTTGCTGCTCTCAACGGCTCCAGGCTGCCGAATATCAGCCTTGTTTGTCGCTCGTTTCTTTACGAATCCTCATAACCGCCATATTCACTTCTACAACTCATTGTCGTTATAGAGAAGCTGGAAAATCAATCAAAATGGCGGCCCCGGGCGAGCAGCGCATCGCCGTCCCCATCGACGATCCAAACGCAGACACCGAATGGTTCGTACTCTCTCGCGGAGAGGAGCTACCGTATGTGGCTGACCTTGACCAGGAACGATATTCTGCGGAAACATGGGGTCATACCCGAGAAGCCGCCCAGCCCGACGCCGATGATCGAGGAGGCCATTCTCGAGGGACGACGGTTGGCCCATGAAAACCGCCTTGAAGGCAAGGACCTGGACGAGCTCGACGAGCTGGAGGACCTCGAGGACGAAGAGTTCCTGGACCAATACAGACAAAAGCGGATGGCCGAGCTGAGCAACCTGCAAAAAAAGGCTGTCCACGGCAGCGTCTATCCGATTTCCAAACCAGATTATCAACGGGAAGTCACGGATGCGTCGAAGAACGGCCCCGTCTTTGTGAACCTGATATCGTCAATGGGAACGAACGTTGAGTCGAGAGTCCTATCCGAGCTCTGGCGGCGAGCTGCCAAGGAGTACGGAGACATCAAATTCTGCGAAATCAGGGCGGCGCAGGCGATCGAGAATTACCCGGAGAGGAACTGCCCCACGATTCTCGTGTACAAGAACGGCGACATTGTCAAGCAAGAGGTCACACTCATGACGCTCGGCGGAGTTCGGACGAACATGCAAAAGATTGACGACATGTTGGTGGAGGTGGGCGCCGTCTCCGCCTCAGACATGCGGGTAGTCAAGAGGCGACAGGCAGCCGAGGATGCTGAAGAAGAGCGCCTGGCCGGGAAGAGCATCAAGACGGGCACAGCCGGGAGACACCAAGGCGGTGATGACGACGACGACGACGACTGGGACTAAGAGTATATTTGTATATGACAATCGGATGGAAGCGAGTCCCGAGCGAGTTCGCAAACGGACGACCACTCTTCACATCAGCCGTGGTTAAGGGTTAGTCTCCGCTCCGAGGCCGACGCCATGCCGGACCGTGACACACCGTATCTGAGGCGGCCCAGCTAGCAGCAGGCGAAAGACCATGGCTTGCGGTGCCCAAGCCGAGCCCTTGTTCCCCGTGAGCGCAGCCGACGCGGATCTGATAACGTGAGCTCCGAGCGTCTCCCGAGGCTGCCCCACCATGAAGCGCTGGAGCGGTTCGCGCGATGGATGGCGGGGAGCTAAAATGACGTGGGGCCAGGCACCGCAGCTGGACCCTGGCAAGCTGGCCCATTATTTACACCATCCCGCGCCATCGGCGCGTCTCGTCGACCGGCAGAAGCAAGTCGTCTGGATATGTGAAACCCTCTTCTTCACGCACCTGTGTTTCTTTGTGCAGGCGAAAAAACCGTCAGCGTGGCCGTCGGATCTTGCTGCAATGGCAGACGAGCCGTCCTTACCGCGGCTCCCCGCTGTCGCGTGGGACGAAACCTCGCAGAGCTTCTCCAATAACCCCCGCAAGCGCGTCCGCAACCCGCGATTCAGGAACTCGCCGTCGCTGGCCGGCAACTCCAGCGATCCCGCCGTGTTTTCCAGCGACGACGATCCTGGGCTCGACAACTATGTGGAAGGACGGCGCAAGAAGCGCTATGTCGGATCGTGGTTTCAGCAGCACCCTACGTCGTCCGACTCAACCTTTAGCGAGGGCATCGTTGTGCCGAAGCAGGGCAAGCGCACGCTGGCGCGACAGGTCGACAGTGGCGTGTTCTTGGGGAGCGATGGCACCGATGGTGACGATATGATGGATGCACTGGACATTCCGGTGCGTTCCAAGCTGCCTCAGCTGGACGTGCTGCCAGTTCCCCGGATCTCCGAGGCAGAGCTCGCCGCGCGCGACAAGATCAGGGTCTGCATCGAGCAGGGGGACGAAACAGTTGACTTCTGGTCCATGGGGCTGCAGGAGCTCTCCAACGAGACCATCAGCCCTCTGTCCAGCTTATCCTGCATCCCGGTGGTCACCAAGGACGTCGCCTTTGAGCAAAAGGAGCCGGAGCTCAAGGTTTACCTCGCCATGAACCAGCTGAGAGGCCTTCCCGGCGCTTTGTTCGACTTGACTCACCTCACTGTCCTCAGCTTGCGTGGGAACAAGCTGACAGAGCTCCCCCCTGCCATATCGAAGCTTGGCAATTTGAAGCAGCTCAACGTGTCACAAAACCGGTTGAGATATCTACCGGCAGGGCTGCTCGACCTGCTGGGCACTGAAGGCAACCTACGCGACCTGGTGCTGCATCCAAACCCCTTTTATGCTCCAAGGATACCATTTGAGCACAGCCCGGACAGCCGCAAAGTTGCTGAAATCGGCGTCCTGGCTTCGTCGCACTTCGTCACGCGGCGCCTGGGGCGATCGCCTTTGCAGCTCTCCGACTCCAAAGGAAAAGTGATCTCAGGATTCAAGCTCCCTTCAGTGCCAATGCCTTCTACCTCGACACCACAGAGCGTTGACGTGGACGCGTCCGGTCTTGACCAAAGTGAGCAACCAGGCTCTCCCATGTCGTCGCAGATGGTGACTAGCATACAACCATCACCACCCAAGCCAAGCTCTGTACCTAGTCTTGTTGAGGCATCTCTCAGGAGCTGCTATTCCCACGCTCAGCTGCCCGAGCTGCAGCACTACATACCAGACGGCCTGCCGCACTTGCGACGGCTCTTGGAGCGGGCGGTACGGCAAAAGGAGATGGGTGGCATTGCGTGCTCGCGATGCAAGCGCTTGCTCATCGTGCCAACGGTTGAATGGGTGGAGTGGCGTGAGATAAGCACGGTCACCAGACGCCGGCAAGGCACATCAACAGTGCGTACGGAGCTTCGGCCGCTCAGCTTGGCGGAAGATGAGATGGCTGTGCCATTCTTGTACCAGGCATGCTCGTGGAGCTGCGGACCGGAACAATGACCCAATGGATATACTCACGGCGGCGAAATCTATGGGGCTGGCAGGAGGATGACGGACGAATGCCCCGATGTACGATGGGCCGTAGTCCACTGGTAGGCTCGCGGAAACGGTTGATTTAACGGTTGAAAGAGAATATGCCCTCAAGAGCGACCCGACATCTACACAATGGGAAACAAGCTTTGCAAGGGATCATCTGGGTATGTTTTTGGTTCTAGCCAGGATGGCTATGCATAATTTCATTTTCACTCGCAAGCAAATTGTTGTATGGCCGAGAGGCTGCAGGGAGGCATTGAAAGAAGCGATATTTGCATGAAGGATTTAGATAGTAGATTCATACCATTTCCTGTGAGAAATTTAGCTGTGAACGCTGGAATCTTGGACAGCAAGCTTTCCTCGTGAAGTGATTTTGTTGGACGTTAAAACGCCGCGGCTGATGTGCTAATGAGATCGATGAACTCAGTCGTTCGAGTAGCTGAGGGATCAACTTTTCGAAATGGCAACAAGGCGGTTATTGACTTTAATAAATTGAATAGTACTCGATAAATCAAGTATTGAAATAAAGAAAAAAGCTAATACTGTAATAGTTTTCTATCCGTCGGTGTTCTGAGTTGCTGGGATCAGCCGCATGGACATTGAGGTGTAGGGTGGCTGATGTGAGACGATAGTAATGGCTGAACAGGCTCCCCAAAGCTGGGCGATTGGCTCTCCGCCGGAGCTATTCACGCATTTCCCACAGCACCCTAGAATCAGCAGTTGCGTGATAGGTAGCCAGCAACGAATTTGTTCGTGACGCCGCGGAGTGTTGAACCAGAGGCCAAAAGGGCAAGAGGTTGTACACGTACTCGAAGAGTGAGTGGTGCACAGTGCGAAGCGAAGGATTAAGAGCTAAGGCCGGACCCATGGAGAAGACAGTGGAGGGGAAGAGAAGGCCCAGAAGGCGCTAGGGGTGCCTGAGCCGGAGTGCCAAGTCGTGGGATTGAGCGATCTGCTGGGGGGGACACAGTGTGAAATGAGCAATGAGCCTCCGGTCTTGTCTTCTTCTATCTGACGCTCCCATTCAACTCTTCACCCGATTTATTTACGCGCCACTTCTTTTATGCAACGGCACGGAGCAAAAAACAGCAGTCGCCGAAGTACCCGAAGATGGCATGAAGACCGCCAGACAGCCCCTGTCTATTACCTACCTGTACCTACCTAGGTTGCCTGCCCTGCCTGTGGCCTCCCATCTTGAGACTGATGCCTGACATCACGATCCACCATAGCCGGCGCAAGCGTCAATCAAGCGGGATGCAAGAACATCCTGGATGTTTAATCTCAGTTGTCTGCGCGCTCTAGCTCTATTTGGCCCGGTTACTCGAGCACCAACGTTCATAAAGGCGGACACTTACGCCGCTGGATTCTGAGGTCCCGAGCTTACCTGGTCCTGCATATCCGAGGCATCTGCTTCAATGTCATAACGGGCAAGCAGCAACACTCTGGTCTCAGTACTTCACATCGCGGACGACACACTGCTGAACGGCAGACGAATAAACGGCCACCAAGTATGCCACCCCAATATCCGGACCCCATCGTCTTCGACGCGAAAGGCGAGCACACCGCCACTGTCATCTTCTCCCATGGTCTTGGTGACACGGCTCAGAGTTGGAGCATGTCGGTCGAGGACTGGAGGAAGAACGGACGGCTGGATGGCGTCAAGTGGGTGCTACCGAATGCGCCGACGAGGTCCTTGACTGCGGTTTGCCTCGCCCTATGCCCTAGAGAGAGTCACGCTCGGCGCTGACCCCCCTCTGTAGAATGCCGGAATGGATATGACTGCTTGGTTTGACATTGTACGTGCCATCGACAAGCTATATGCGCAAACACGGAAGAGCGACAGACGTTAACCTCTCACAGAAAGTCTTTGACGGCAGCCGCGAGGCACTGCGCGAAGACGAAGACATTGCCAACATCACTGCCAGCAAAGACTACATCCAGAGCCTCATACAGCGCGAAATCGCCGCCGGCGTGCCCTCGGAGCGCATTATACTCGGCGGCTTCTCGCAGGGCGGCGTCATCTCCCTGTTTGCCGGCCTCACTTTTCCCCAGAAGCTCGGCGGAATCGTGCTGCTCTCGGCGTGGCTGCCCATGGCCGACACATTCCGGGATTTCATCCCCGAGGAGCACCCCAACAGGGACACGCACGTGCTCATAGGCCACGGCGTAGAGGACAGGCTGGTGATTCCGGCGATGGGCAAGAAGAGCTTCGACGACATCGGGGCGATGGGGTTCAGCAACGTCAAGTGGGAGGTGTACCCGTGAGTGCCGCGCTGAGGCTGGACCCTGTCTTGACGCTAAGGTACTGACTGCTTATCAGCGGCTTGGAGCATTCGACGTGTCCAGACGAGCTTGAGGACGTGGAGCTGTTCATCGAGGACAGACTGGCGGAATAAAATGCATGGGCCTTGGCGAGCGCCGGCGTTTGGTTAGAGCATGGCTGGCAGCGAGACGGACGAAAAGTGCTATCCATACGGGTTGCTTCCCGCAAGCACCGGGACTTCTTGGACATTATATAGACGTGTCGTACACAGATGGATATATACCGACTTGAGACATGCGAACCAGCTCGCTGAATCGATGAGCTGCCGGGCAGATGCTGATAAAGGCTCGGGCAGTTTCGCGTATTGTTCCGCCACGCCACGACCCCACGTGGCAGCTCTGGCCTGCGGGCAGCTTGCGGCAACCGCCGGCTGGAAAGCGGTGGCGTGCTGGGTGCCTTGATTAGCGGCTCAGGCACAGCTCCCAGTGGAGGTCAACGGCATGGACCCCTCCATCGCTGGGCAACAGCCCGGAACCCTGGTGATCATCGACGCCCGTGACACGAGCTGGCTGCCGGCCCTCTGGCCCCTGTGACGCTTCACGAACCCGCACAGCTCCAACCTTGGCTCGTGCGCCCGCGCATCTCGTCCGACTCTCGGCCAAGGTCTCTGCGCCTCGACGCGTACAAGCCCCGGCCCGGCGCGCCAGACAGCTGCCCTGACCCGCACCTCCCGACCGTCCCGACTTCATCCCCGAGCTCGCCCTCCCCTCCGACAAAACAAAACACCGCCGGCTCCGGGTGTCGCGATGGCCTCGCCCGAGGAGCCGTCGCGCCCGGCCACGCCGACGCCGTCCCAGCTGCCGCCCGTGCCGAGCTCGCCCGTCTACTCCATCGCCTCGACCGCGAACCCCATCTCCCAGTTCAACCTGCCGCCGCCGCCCGCCCCTCGGCCCTCCCACGCCGTCCTCCGCAAGGCCGACCTCGAGCGCTCGCAGGATGCCTACGCCGACCTCGTCGCCTCGGCCAAGGCCTACCGCCTCGCCCTCGCCTCGCTGTCCACGGCCGCCTCGGCCTTTGGCTCCGCGCTCGAGGCCTGCGCCCGCCTCAAGGAGGCCCGCGCCGAGCCCATCGGCCCCGTCGCCGCCGGCGCCAGCATGACGGCCAGCTTCACCACGACGCGCGGCGCCTGCACCGCCGACGCCCTGCTGTCCGCCGCCGGCGTGCACCACCTCGTCGCCAACCACCAGCAGATCCTCTCCGAGACCGTCTACCGCTCCTTCGAGGTGCCGCTGCTGCACGACCTCGACCGCTGGCAGACGGTCATCGACGACGAGGAGGCCACCTACCAGGACCGCATCCGCGCCCAGAGCAAGGAAGTCAAGCGCCTCGAGAAAGAGGGGCTCAAGCTGCACAAGCAGCGCCGCCGCGACGTGGCCCGCTTCCGCGCCCACCTGGTCGAGCTGACGGGCAAGCTCGACGGCCTGACGACGCTGCACGCGGACCACGCGCGGACGCTGCTGCGCGAGAGCCAGGAGACGAGCTCGCGCATCGTCGACGCCAGCTGCAGCCTCGTGCGGGCCGAGGTGGACATCTTCGAGGGCCTGGCGCGCAAGGGCTGGAGCGGCGGCGGGCTCGACGACCTTCTCGAGAGGGGCCAGGACCTCTTTGCCATGGACGACGCCGGCGGGCATGCTCCGGGCGCGGCGGCACCCGGGGAGGCTGCCACGCTCTTCTCCATCCTCCCGCCCAAGAGCATCCTTGCCGACTCGGCCGCATCGTCCGACGCCGCCTCCCGTCCCGGCCACGCCCGCGGCGACAGCCTCCTGACCATGGACGGCGGCCGCTACCAGTCGCTGGCGGCCGTGGCGGCCGCCCACGAGCGGAAGCTCTCCGGCGGCGGCGGCGACAGCGACAGCGTCTTCTCCGCCGACTTCAACCGCCCGCGCAACGCCCGTCCATTCTCGCCGCAGCCCATCCGCCGCATCCCCGCCGACGTCACGTTTGACTCGCTCGGCGCCGTGGCCGAGGCGTCGACCTGGGAGGGCGCACGCGAGAGCCCACGAGAAGACGGGGCGGAGGATGAGCAGGAGACACCGACGCAGCAAGACCAGGAACAGGAGCAACGACGAGAGGAGGAAGTGGGACCAGACCGCGGGCGCAGGAGATCACAGTCACCAACGGCCAGGAGTGATGCTTCCTCGCCGGAGCCCGCTGGCTTCGAGGTTTGGCCGGCCTCCGCACTGCCCGATGGCGACGAGCCGGCTGCACACAATTAGAGCTTGTACGAAGACATTGTCCGGCGTTAGACCATCCCCGTGTGGCGGTACCGAATCATTGCTTTTTGTTCCTCACGTTTCATTTGGCAGATACACTCTTGTTGGTTGTTTCGGGGGCTTTCCTGATTGCCTGGCCCCCCCTTCATCGCTTTTGTATTGGATAGATACCTCGTGCATCGCTCGAGCCATGTACAGCATTATTTGTAGCGGGCTCTGCCTGTTGAACAACTAAACCGGCCCGCCTAGGGCTTCGTTGCAAACGGCCTTGCAAATCTAGGACGCCTCCCAACGCCGTTCCATGTGAAATCAAACCGCCCGTATTATCCTGGCCCGCCTGCCGCGGCCAGCCCTTTCGCGCTGCTCGTCAAAACTCGTGAATCGCTCGGGACGTGACGCTACCAAAAGATGCTCCTAGTCGTCCTTGTCGATGTTGTACACGTCGCCCTTGAACAACCCAAACGTGGCGTCGAGCCACCAAATAATCTTCCAGTAGAGGCTCGCGCGGCCCCAGTCGAACTCGCCCGTCTCGGTGCGTGGGACCTCGTTGCCGATCATGCTGCCGCTGAACCATTTGATGAAGGGTATGGCGGTGACGAATCGCTGCATGACCGACTGCTGAGGGAGGAGGGCTTGCTCGGCGGGCAGGAGGCGCGCGCGGCGGGCTGTGGGGATGCGGCGGCAGAAGATGCTGTCCTCGGTTTGCATCTCTAGGGGCTCGGCGCTCATCGTCGTCATCGCTGCCGTCGTTGACGGGAAAGGGGCCATCTCAGTCACAGTGGCTGAGGACGCGTGGGACGGGGACATTGTCGCCGTGTCCATGGTCTGGCTCGAAGTCCGCGAGTCGGCCGGCGAGAGGTCGAGCAGGCGGCTCTTGAACACGGTCGGCATGCCACCGTTGCCAACGCTTTTCCTGCGCGGCGTGCTGCCGCCGCCAGCGAAAGGCGCAGGCATGCTGTGCGACCGCTCGTGCTCGACCTCGAGGCTATCAACGTCCGGACAGGCCTCATCCTTGGCGGGCGGGATCCCGCGGTACGTCTCAGCGTACACCAAGTAACCCAGCACGCGTTGGGGGCTGGCATAGGCGGCCGCATTCGCCGCCTCGGCGCTCTCAAATGTCACCTTGACCCAGTGCTCACCGCCGTCGGCGCGATTGACGAGCGCGCGCTCCTCGGGGCTCAGGGCGCGGCGGCGCGTAAAGGCCGGGTCGCGTAGCTCCGACTTGTAGCGGCGTTGTGTGGAGGGCGGATCGCGAGGGTAGTCTTCGAGGATGGCGCCGGCGAGGGCCTCGTAGTGTGCGAGGGCGGCGTACTGCTGCGAGGCGGTGCGGTAGCCACGGAGAATCATCTCGACTGGCTGCGACTTGGGGATGCGCTGGGGCGCGGCGTCGTCGGGGCTCTGGCCCTGGTTCTGCGGCTGACCCTGCTGCTGGTTGCCGCCGCTGCTGTTCTTGCGCTGCAGCGACGGCGCAGCGGCTTGGTTGGAGACCCAGTCGCCGAAGAGCCGGTCGGCGGCGGCGAGTGTCGGGTTTTCGCGGGCGCCGCGCGCGGGCGTGCCAGTCCGTGAGCGGGAGCGGCGCGTAGATTTGCCAAAGGAGCCAGACTCGGCGACGTTGCGCCGTGACCGCGCGGTGCCAGAGTGGCCCTCGTGCCTGGAGATACTGAAGTTTAGCCAACTTTGGACGCATATCGGGGATGGAAAAGGACTGGGAAGGGAGCGCACTGGTTGAAGATCATGGCATAGGGCCGCTTGATACCGTCGTCGCCGATGTAACATTCGTCGTCGGGCACATTGTGGAGGATGAGGGGCGCCATGGCTGCGGCCGGGGACGAGGCCGAGAGGAGGAGAAATTCTGCACCAGCGGGAGGAGATGGCAAGGACCGAGGCCGGGGATGAATTGCGCGCTGCGGCGGTGCTGGTCCGGAATGCGGGAGCTCGTTGTGGTGATGGAGCTGAGCTGAGGTGACTTTCTGGATAAATTTCCTGGCACGGCAACGGCCGCGGGTGGAGTGGAGTTTGGTTTCTCCGGGCTGCGGATCTTGTCAGCGGCAACGAACCGCATTCTCGGCATGGCCAGCCGTCATCAGCAGCATCAAGGATGCCTCCACGCCACGAGGAGCGAGCGAATGATTTGATGGTTCATATCTTCTAGCATTGCCTGGGAGGGAGGGAAATTCAGGATGGCAGCTGGGTGAAAGTGGGAGAGTCCGAGGCGGCCGGGATTTGGCTGAATAATTCATGAATAATTCATGAATAATTCCTATCCCCCGCTGGAGATGTCATGCCATGCGAGGCGGCCGGAAGGAAGGCGTCACTCTTCGTTGTGCATTTGACCATCTGTAAAGTATTCATCGCATTCTTGAGATCTAACATGGCGCCGTGGCTTTCGACGCGCACCAAGGTCGTGCTTTCACTAGCCGTTGCGGGCGCCGGGATCTACCTCTCTCGGTCCAACATCATGGGCATTGCAGGAGGAGGCCCAAACAAGCCCTGGCTGAGCCCCCAGCGAAGCCCTTCGACTGCTCCTACGAGTATATTCAAGCCGCCTGTATATTTCTTCAGTCATGGAGGGGTGAGTTGCCACTAAACACCAAAAGCGTCACGCTCTTTCCATTATTCGGCGTCGGACTGAGTTTGTGGCCAGCCAGATGTCCAATACAATACCGACCACCCGGTCTATCCCGTCCTACAGGAAATGGGGCATGAAATCACCCGCAAAGTAAAGCCCAAGGCAGTAGTCGTCTTTTCCGCCCACTGGATGGGCGACAAGGACACCATCTACATCAACAAAGAAGAGCATACCGACCTCGTCTACGAGTACGTGTCCGTCAACTGACCGATACTCAGCCGATGAGGGTGTACTTACAACAAAACCCAGCTTCTATGGCTTTCCGGACTACTTTTATCAGGCGCAGTATCCAAACACGGGCAGTCCCGAGCTGGCGAGCAAGATCATGGTCATGCTGTCCGAAGCCGGTATCCAGACCTTTGGCGTGAAGCGCGGCCTGGACCATGGCGTGTGGTCTGGATTCAGTGTTGGTGAGAGGAGCGGTCACTTGCCAATCTGATCCCTACAGAGCAGCTAATGCGCAGTCTAGCGTTCGACCCGAAGACCAATCCTCTGGGCGTGCCCCTCGTACAAGTCTCCCTCTTCAAGTCCGAGTCGCCACGCGATCATTACGCTCTCGGCCGTGCTGTATCTCGCCTGCGCGATGAGGGTGTTGTTATTATTGGCGCGGGCATGACGGTTCATAACTTGCGCGACATGCACGTCATGTCTGGAGGAAATACGGAGCCCTTGCCGTATGCTGTCAGTTTCGACAACGCGGTCAAAGCGGCGGTCGAGGTGGATCCGGCTGCGCGGGAGGAGGCAATGGCAGAGGTTTGCAAGAGGCCGGATGCAAGGCAAGCTCACCCCTTTATGGATCACCTGATGCCATTGTTCATTGCCGCAGGGGCGGCGTATGATGACTGGGGGCGGCAGACCTGGACGATGCAAGAGGGCAGCTTTGGCTGGGCGCAGTATCGGTTTGGCGACCTTCCTCAGCTTTCATAATGTGCGGCTCTCTTCAATGACAAAGGCAAAAGTCCCTTGCCGTACATAGAACCCTAAAATGCTTAGGAGAGCGAATAGCCAATGCCTTTGACAAAATCGCCTTTGTTGTAAAACTCAACGCGAGGCAGCAGCTCGCTGACAACCCATCGCGCAGTCTGCGTGTGACTAGAGCCGTGCCCAAATGGCTCTTGCGTCTTTTCTCTCCTCATTCTCCTGTTGCTGATACCAATGTCCTCCATGCTGTCCACTAGAGGGTTAATTTCCGTCGGATGGTCGCCTCGAGGAAACGATGACAGGCCCTCAGCCAGGGCCTGAAACGTCACGATTTGATCCTGAAGATGCTCGTCCACGGTGCCGTTCAAAGCCACCTCCTCGTAAAGCTCCTTGCACAGAGAATCTGCGATCCGGGTGACGAAGGTGTCGCGAGACTTGGCCCCTTTGGGCATTGAGCACAACACATCTCTTGCCCAACGAATGCCAGCCGACGACCGCGCCACGAGAAGGACTGACCAGCGACTGTCGCTGCCTGAATCTTCAGATAACCTGAAATGAATGTCTGCGCCGGGGAATAACACGCCGAGAGCTTTGACCAGTGCGCCCTGTAGTTGTTCATGCGAGGCTCTCGGCACGATGATGCTAACGTCGATGCCCTTGACCTCGTAAGACCCGGGAAATGCGTAATTTGGAGGCGGGGTGTACTGCAGTGCCTGAGATCTAGGCACGGGATGAACCCGAAGCCAGATGCTGCCTCTGGATTGCGACCCTATACTCCATCCTCGCTTCCTCAGCTCCCTCTCGATGCTGATGCCGAAGCGCTCCTCGAGCGTAGGCATGAGGACCTGGTCGAAATACTCGAAACTTAGCGACCACGAAACATTTGTGCCACCAGAGATGTCCAGCTCCAGCGGCTCGGCAGCCTGATTGCTGGCAAACAGCAAGAAGGGAAGGATGGCCTGCAACACAAGCAACGCGCTGGCGGCGCCAGAATCGGCAGATATGCTGAAACGTCTTTGAGCAAGCCCGGTGGGCGACAGTCGAGGGATGAAAGTCAGGGTCTTGGAGCCAACTTCGAGACCTTCTACATGAGCGTCTGTGACCTCGGCAAGCCATGCTATTGACGTGACATGCTGGCTCTTGAGTCCTAACATTCAGAGTAAGCATGAGAGCCTGGAAGGACTGAGCATTCAATAACAAACCTCCTCCACGGCCTCCCTGGCGGTTGCCTCTGACATTTCTGATGATGACGGGCTGCGAGGTGAGGGCGGCCAGTCCGATGGCGACACGAACAAGCTGGCCGCCGCCCTCGCCTGTCCTGCCATCGAGCTCGAGGGGCTTCATCCGTGAACCCATGATAGAGGTGTGTTGTGCTCAGCGTCGCGGCGTTGAGAGGGGAGGCAGGCAGGAGCTGGTGTGGAGCAGATGGTTATAGATCAAGTGGCACCAAAATCGGTGTAAGTGGCCTTTGTCGAGGCTACCAGCTGCGTGTCGTATTGCAAGGCAATTGAAAGGTCAGGCGCCAGCTCGGCTGAGCTTTTGTACGATTTAAATATAATTTAGGCGCCTTGCTGTAAATGAGAGACCGTTAATAGGCTTTGCCCGACTGTCTTTAGCGGTACCGGTGGTAAATCTCACCCAACTCTAGCTGTGCGCGTCTCCCCAAACGGTAGCGCAGATGGATCAGAGGCGAAAGACAACCGATTCACCACCGTTGAGCGAGAAAATCACTATCGTTTATTTGCGGAAGTAAAAAGAGCCTCTATTTAATCGAGTTGCCTCGTTCGCTCGCCCTCATTTTAAGAAGTTCGTCGTGGCGTCGCCGCGATTTGGTCGTTACTGTGAGTCACTCGGCAACCGTCGGATTTCAGGCGCTGTGCTCGGACGCCCGATGAATCGCGCAGCCCTCGTCTCAGCATCATGCAATTGATTGAACGGACAAGTCGCCGATCCGTGAACTCTTGCAATTGGTGTGAATCTAGCACACTGGGGAAGGACGACAATATGCCCATGGGGGAACGAGTGCTCTGGCGCTCGAGTCCGAAGCACTAAACCGAGACCAGGGAGGCGAGATCACTTTCCCAACAAGCTGTGTTGACCCCTATGTCGCATCTTAAGGGAAAACTATATACAGGCATCTATATCCATTTATGTGCAAGAAATTCTCAAGTTGCGAGGTGGTATTGGCAAACTTAGCCGTCCGAAACCAACCAACTTATATGTTGTCCACCAGAGGACTCACTCCCTGAGCGGAGCCGATGCGGCTCTCGAACCAAAACCTCAACCGCTCAACCGTCTGGCGATCCGCCATCCACCGAGAAAATGCCGTCGGGTTGGTCGAGGGCATGTTCATGATGTCCGGGAAGCCGGCGGGCGCCGGGATGTCTTGACGAACGCTCCAGCCCTGCGCCTTTTGGAACTCGGTGCTGAGCATGAAGCTGTGCAGCAGCTTGGCGCCTTCGGGATGCGGCGCGTCCTTGAGAATGGCACCGGTCTGCGGCCAGCTGACAAACAATCCGTCCGTGGGGAAGGTGGAGTTGAGGCCCGGCACCGGATCGAGGCCGACGGAACCGGTGAAGGTCGCGGCCACGGTGCTGTTGGACTGCTGGACCAGCGTCACGGGCGTGGCCGTTCCGCGGACCCAGCGCGGGTTCTGAGCAAGCAACTTGTCGAACCAAGCAGTGCCTTTCTGTTGCATGCTGTGACATAGACGTCAGCTTCTTGCACTGTGCTTCTAGGCCCTATTAGAGCCTGGCACGTTAGACTTACATGAGGTCGAAGGCGAACAAGACCGCATCGTCGTCGTTGGGATACGTCAGGACCAGCTTGTTCTTGAATTCGGGCTTCAGGAAGGCATCAAACGTGCTGAAGTTGGCGCCGGGCAGCTTCTGCGGGCTCCAGATGTTGGACCAGAAGAAGAGCTCCACGCCGTACCAGGACGCCGACGTCGAGTCCTTGAACGCCGGGTGGACCTTGTCGAGGCCCAGCGGCGCGTAGTTGAGCAGCGCACCCTCCTGCGCCCACCGGGGGTAGTCATGAACGGTCTGCAGGATGACGCTGTCGACGAAGACGTTCTTGGCCGCCAGCTGCTCGTCGATGCGTCCGTCGTGGTACTTGGACAGGTCAACGGTTATGTTCAGCTTCATGCCAGGGAACTTGGCCTCAAAAGCCGTCTTGAGCGAGTCCTGCTGGTTGACCTCGTCACCTCCATGCCAACAGGTCACGACGCCGCCTTCTGCAAGGGCGGCTTTGTAGATCTCGTCGATGGTGCGGTTTTCGACTGTGGGCGGAGAGTTGAAGCCCAGCGTCCGATCGATGGCAAGGGCCTGCCCCAGGAGAAGCAAAGCAGCGAGGAGAGAGGACATGGCTGGTGAATGTTTTCGGGTCGTGTCTTCGAAAGATAAGGGCTATGTGAAGATCGGCGAATGCTACATCCGTGGGCGAAGCCATCTTATATGCATACTGGGCTCGCCAAGGGCAGCCATTCGCGATTCGTGTCGAGCAGGCGCCCTCCCTCCCATGCTGTACAACCAAGACACGCCATTCGGCGTCAAACTCGGCGTACAATACTTGGCGTTCATCGTCGTTTTCGGACTGCGCCACTGATGATGATGATGCATTGAAGCAAGCCCTCGCACTTTAGCGGATCCTGGCATGTTGCGTGTTGAGATCGGAATCCCACTCCCACATGACGCCCGAGTCGCCCGACACTGACTAAAGTGACGTTCGAAGGCTGGGCAAGGTTGATCGAACCTTGATAGGAGAAAGAACTGCGATAATTCAAATCAACTCGGCTCATCCACGAGATCGTTGTGGGTCGGCGTGGCGTGGGGAAGGGAACGGCACGGCAGTCAACAGTCGCCCTGCGGCTTATCAATCAGAGGTTACCATAGCATTGGCTCAGCGAGTACTGGGACGCCTTTTTAGTTGCTTCTTCCCCCAAAGAACAAGCCACAGGCACAAGCAGGGGGATGGATGAAAGTGAAGCGCGCGGTGATCGAGTCATGCATGCCCAGCTCGGCAGTTCATGCGGATCCCACCCCGTTCATGCCTGTCCCTATGACGACAAGGGACGAGGTGATTGTTTCGCATAAGAACGAACTGCGACTGCAACCGCGACTGCGACTTCGGAGCAGGACAAACACTGGACGCCGGAAAGCAGTGTAACGAGGGTGTCCTCTCAGCAATGTTCCCGTAGAATTGACGGCCATGTCCCATTTGATCTTGCACTGATTCGGGCATGGAAGACGCCCCATGACTGGACTGTCGCAAGACCACAGCACGCCACATAGATGCTTCCGCAGTTCTCTTGAGTAATTGCGAATGGCCTATCATGGTGAATCCATGTCATGACCGGACTCGAAGCCGGAGGAATGCTCAAAGGTGGGCGTGCGCCCGTACCTGTGCAGGTAAGGGTCCAGGTTTGCGGCCTCTGGCTGGGAACGGGTGATGGCTCCTAGGATGCAAGCCAACCATGCCGAGATGTGCCGATCATTTCATATCGTGCAGGTACGCCATTTAAGCCCCAACCCCAAGCCATCGGTCGAAGTGCGCTTCGAGGCGACCAGGAATAGGTTGTTGGGGGAGGCCTCGAGAGATGCACTGGGCACTTGTCGGCATCTGACCAATGGGGGACGACGATTCATAGAATTGTGGGCCAAGAGAAGAGAGGGGTATATAATGTAAAATAAGCACCAAGTATGGCGGAGTTGGACCTTCCATACGCACTAATTTCTTGCCTTTTACCAGAGATTACCGTGGGATGGCCAAACACACTCCATTACTCTAATCTTTGGAACCTCATGAATTCGATTCACATCGACATTCTTTTTTTGGGTCGTCTAAACTGCCACTTAAAGCCCTCATTTGGTCACCCAGTTGCTGAATATCCTTTTAATTTGCTGCAACCATTTTTTTTTCACCCTCCCTTGTCGCGCAGGATTGTTGCAATGTTCATTCGCCGTTGCGCTTCCAGCCGCGCCATGGCATGCCACATCCCACACTTCTACGCCTCCGAGCAGCCATGTGCTCGTCAAAAAGCCTGCTGAGCGATAGTCTATGTGATATGACTGCTATGCAATGTCGCCGAGCTCGCGCGAAATTCTAGCTTTATCCCCAAAACAAGCAGGTATTTGCTCGTCGCGCGCGAGCCTACGCGCCAAAACTCGAGCATTGTAGTGGAGCGGCCATAGGTATCTGCCTCGTTAATCCCCGGAGTATCCAGAAGTGCCAACATCAAAGTTAGCCGGTGCAGAGCTGGAAAGGCCCTTGAACGATTGCCACTGGACAAACCTTGTGACTTATGTCTATTGTTTCTTTTTGGCTGACGCCGGAGAATATTTACATTACCACATGTATCCAACGCCGTGCATATGCTACGTGTACTTGGCTGAAATGCTCAAACAACCAGAATCAGAATGCGATGGCCGCGCACGCCGATTCTGCACTTCCCTGGAGGTCGATCCCCTTCTTATTCTTCAAAAAACAGTTGCCGCCATGCTGACCCACCTCGATGATGCTTGTCAAGTTGGAGTTGTAGGTTACCGCCTCGCATTTCGTGTCCGAGCTGCTGGCCTTTTTGTTGAACGCGACGCACGCGTCCATACAGGCTTCAAATGTATAAACAGTCTTGCGAGAGATATCGGTCACGTTGCCCTTGCCATCTGCGGCTGGAGAGTTGTCCGGCCAGTCCGTGAAGCAGTACTCAGTGAAGCTGACCCCGTCAGATCCGTGGTATGTCTTTGGCGTCGTGGAGGTGCAGCTGTTCGCCGCCTCTCCGTGCGTGCCGGAGGTCACGGCCGCAGCCGAGCTCGTTGATGTCGTTGTGCTTGAGGTTTGGGACCGTGTCATGGATGTCGCTGTGCTGGAGGTGTCGGCCGACGATGTCGTTGAGCCTGGGCCATCGCCTGAAGGTGCTTGCGTGCTCGCGGGCGACGAGCTGTTTCCATGCTTCACTCCCACGCCTACTCCCACGCCGATTCCGACACCCAACACCAACAACAAGGCAAGGGCGGCGAGTGTCCAGAACAAAGCCGTCCTCAATCCGAGAATTCTTCTGTGCTCTGGCTTTGACTTTGGCGGCGTGGCCACCTCAGGAGCTCCATTGTCCCTTTCCACTTCCTTGTCTGGTTGTGGGGCGTAGTATTCAAGAGCTGGTTGATGGGTGCTCTGGTACGGAGTCACCTCCGGTCCATAGCTGTCTTGCAGCTCTGTGCGGTTGGACATCGCTCGCAGTGGATCTCGATGCAAGCCGCGAACGACCTGGCACACTCGCGACTCGGCCGTCGCACGGGGTGTTGCAGAGGCGCCAATCCTTCTGGCGACAGATTGATGAAATGGAGGAGAAGGAAAAGCTGACAGCAGAAGGAGGGGCTGAGAGATTCAAGCCTTCAATTACGACATGGGCTGTCCCTTCAAAGCACCCTGCATGCTATTACCCTGCCTTGCCTGTGCGAGTAGGATTGTAAGCAAGACAATTTGCGACCCACACGAAACAGGTCGTCAAGCGTACTCTGTATGGAGTACCCGAAGGAGGCTCGGGGCCACCTCCCATTGAACGAATAAAAAATGGAACGATGAACTGAATCTGAGAGGATCTTCTTATCGATCAATTCTGAAAGGTGGAAGCCAGTGGCGACTGATAATGTTAAAAGGTCTACGGAGTACGGAGTAAGGGAATCGGGATCCCTCAAAATGTACTCACCCATGTCGTCTTCGGTATCCAGAATTTGATTGCTAGCGCTTACAGAGTTGCAGGGCTGCCGCGCGGGTAACGAGTACTCCGTACGAGCGAGTACTCTGCCGACCTTGCAATGGAAGTGCGCTCCTTGGCGCTGAGATGCCGCGCCTGCATGGAGGCGCTTCTGCTCCGTACGTGTACACGGTCAACCCGCGATTACCATTGGAGGACTCCCGATGCTTCCCGGTTTTGGGCGCCTGAAGTCTCGATCTTTCAGCGTTAAAATGCAACAGCCGCACTGGGTTGTCCAGTTAAACATCTCGGAGGCGAATGAACTGAAACGATGCCCCTTCGTCGCAGATGGCCATATCTTCAGAAGCGCAACGTCGACGTAATGCCAATGAGCATCTTTTCAATCCCCCAACAATCGTTGCCGGCCGGGACGTGCCGCGCTTGGAGCCCCTGCAGCCTCGGCAAACCACTTCCCCACGACAATACGAGTAGAGTGACAGTTCCTGCATGCTGATAGTCTCCGGCGTGAAAGGGAACAATGATCGATCTTCCACATAATTGGGCTTCGATGCCCAGACGGTCGACAGGGAAGGGCCCGGCTCGTCGTGCGTGAGATTGACGAAATCCGGGGAATCACGATGGCGCCGGACTCGGCAAGATCCTCGACCCACACTCCGCAACGAATCCTCTTCGTGCCAGCACGGGCGGCGCTCTCCCCTGTGGCGCAACGAAGAATCGTGAACAGCGGCGACGACTGGAGGTTGGGCATCAGCCACCGTCAGTCCGTCTCGGACCGGAAGATCCACCGAGCCCCGCGCCCAGGCCGCCGCGGCCGCCGAGAGCCGACACCGGTCGTATCATCGTCTTAACAATCATCCGAGAGACGAGGCTGGACTCATACATACAAAGGAGACAAATCACGTCGTCGCCACACGCACCAGCTCGCCGATTCACGATACGCCTCGGTACCCACGAGGCCTGAGGAGCACGGAGAACATGACAAACGACGGTCTGCAGGCCCACGACGATGATGGCTACTATGACCTCGGCACCCTCCACCGCCCGGTGAGCACTTCAAGCGCCGTCGCGCAGAGATGGTTCGATCGCGGGCTGGTCTGGTGCTACGGCTTCAACCACGAGGAGGCTGCCAAGTGCTTCGAACGCGCCATTGTTCTCGACCCGGGCTGCGCCATCGCCTACTGGGGTCTGGCCTACGCCCTGGGGCCCAACTACAACAAGCCTTGGGAACTCTTTGCGAAGCGCGAGCGGCAGACTGCGGCCCAGCGCACCCACCGCGCCGTTGACCAGGCCAAGGCAAGCATGTCGACCGCGTCGCCTGTGGAGAGAGCCCTCATCGAGGCACTGCAGCATCGCTATCCGCGCGAAGAAGCGCCTTCCAAGCCCGACTTTTGCATCTGGAACCGCGGCTATGCCGATGCCATGAGCGCTGTCTATGTCCAGTTCCCAGACGACCTGGACGTAGCGGCGCTGTACGCGGACGCCATGATGAACCTGACGCCGTGGAATCTGTGGGACATCCACACCGGACTGCCCTCGGCTGAAGCTCGCACGCCGGGGATCAAGTGTGTCCTGGATCGTGCCCTCGCTCAGGATGGCGGGGATCAGCACCCCGGAATCCTTCATCTGTATATCCACCTTATGGAGATGTCCAATACGCCAGAGGCTGCGATGCCGGCCGCCGACAAGCTGCGTGGGCTGGTCCCTGACGCAGGGCACCTCAACCACATGCCGAGCCACCTCGACATCCTGGTGGGAGACTACTCTCGCGCCGTCATCGCCAACACGCATGCTGTGCGTGCCGACGAGAAGTTCCTCGAGCGTGAGGGGCCTATGAACTTTTACACGCTATACCGTAGCCACGACTACCATTTCCGCCTGTACTCGGCCATGTTTGCTGGGCAGTCTAAGATTGCCCTCGAGACCGTCGATATGCTCGAGGCTAGCGTGTCGGAAGAGCTGCTTCGCGTCAAGACTCCGCCCATGGCCGACTGGTTGGAGGCCTTCCTCGCGATGCGAGTTCATGCCTTGATCCGCTTTGGTCGCTGGAAGGATGTGCTTGCGATAAAGCTGCCGGAGGATCAGGACCTCTACTGTGTGACAACGGCACTAGTATACTACGCTCGGGGCATGGCTTTCGCCGCCATGGGTCGCGTCGAAGAAGCCACCAAGCAGCGCCAGCTATTTGCCGCGGCCGTTCCTCGGGTCAAGCCGACGCGGACGTTGTTCAACAACAAGTGCGTCGACATTCTCTGCGTCGCGGAGGCGATGCTGGATGGCGAGGTGGAGTATCGATCCGGAAACTTCGAGGCAGCCTTTGCGCACCTGAGGGAGTCCATCGCGCGATACGACAAGCTGCCATTTGACGAGCCCTGGGGTTGGATGCAACCCGCGCGGCATGCCTATGGAGCCTTGTTGCTCGAGCAGGGCCACGTCGAGGAAGCTTTGGCAGTGTACCGTGCGGATCTGGGCCTGGATGAGTCTCTACCGCGGGTGCATCGCCACCCGAACAATGTCTGGGCTTTGCACGGGTATCACGAATGTCTTCTGCGGTCGGGACGGGTCGCTGAGGCGAAAGCAATGCATCCTCTACTCAAGGCTGCTCTGGCGCAGGCAGATGTGCCTATAAGCTCCTCATGTTATTGCAGGACAGTGCTGCCAAAAATATAAAACCGGCAGCAAGGCTACGGAATACTTCTTAATGACATAAGACGGCTATGATGAAAGTGTTAGAATCTAGGTTTCCGCAATTAAAGGTCTAGTACGACATAGCATAAAATACACTCGATTTTCAGTCTCAGGCTAGCGGCTCCGGGCGCCTTCATTTACCAATGCTCATATACAATCACCACTTCCGGGCTAACCCTCGTCGCGTGTGCAGACCGCGCTGATGCTAGGTAACCCCCCATGCAATGAGATGCGACTGGTTGCCGTCATCTGGATGCAGCATTACCGCATGGTCGGCTATGTAAGCGAGCCTTGTACAACTAGGTAGCTGCTACCACGGCACCAGAGTCCCATCGTATTGATTATTTCCCTTTGCCTTCTCCCAGCCCTTGACCATAACTTTTGGCATTTGCCCATTGTATTTTTGTCCTGGCGCAAGAAGAATATCCAGCGAAGCCTTGGCACCTTGCTCAGGGGTCAAATCAGCCACATCGCCACCGCCGAGTGCTGTCTTCATCCACTGACATGATCTAAGTCAGTACTACGGGGCGTAAAGGGGGAGAGTAAAGTGTACATACGCCGGGGCAGAGGGCAATAAATGTGAAGCCGTCTTTTTCGTAATCGAGAGCATACTGAACAGTGAGGGCGTTCATCGCAGCCTTTGAAATCTTGTAGGCCGGCGCGGGGAGGTAAATTGCAGGTGCCTTGTCTGCCAGAGCAATAGAGCCTAGGGTGGTTGAACTGGGTCTTGTCAGTATTGAGAACATATGATGGAGGCATAGGTTGTTGTCTTACATGTTGGCGACCTTTTTGAGCTTTCCCTTCCGTAGGAGTGGGAAGAATGATTGAGTGACCCAGTGGACCCCAAGGACATTGATAGCGAAGCTTTCATTGAGATTGTCCCTGATGGAATATTAGTGCACCTGCCTCCTTATTTGATGAGGCGCATAGTAAGTAAGGCGTACATGGAATTCACACCGCTCGAAGAATATTGGCAGACGCCGGCATTGTTGATCAAAACGTCCAGCCCCTTACTTTCCAACTCCGCTTCAACAACGACTGCTGCTTGCTTGATAGATGCTTCGTCGGTCACATCGAGCTTAACAACAACCACCCGACCAGATGAGCTCTTGGCAAGCTCGTCTAAGTCGGCGGACACTCCTCTCGCGGACGCGATGACCTTGCTGACGTCTGCAGCTGGGCGGGAGACGAGTTCTCGGACGAGTGCTAGTCCGAAGCCTCTCGAGGCGCCAGTAATGAGGTAAGAAGCCATTGTTGAAATGTGCTACTAAGCTTATATACGAGCTGGGAAATCACGGATTAATTGACTAAAATATATAGGAGAACGACGTCTACTGTTTAATGATATCGGTATTCACACCACAGAGGATTGAGTAAGTTACGGTTTTGATCTTATTTAAAATTCCTTGTCTCCCACATCAGCCGCGTTGCAAGCTGCTCGGTGTCGGTATTTACGGCGATTACGGCGTTAACAAGCCCTACATTTTGAGTGCAATTTGTAAGCTGGGTGCCGTTTGTTGCCGATATAGTGCAGTTGGGACGTTGGTTTGCATACTTGAAAAGAGACGTGAATTAATCAGCCGAATCCTCGGGGCGTTATATCGATGACGCTTACGTACCCGGTGAAAGGCCTCGAGAACAAGCGGTGAGACTGCAAAAACAGGATTTTGACGGCCATTGCATAGTGTCGTTACGAAGCTGAGTCCGCAAGCAATGGCAAACACGTATTTGCGAGGCATTGAGTGAGCGATGCTGAAAACTGCTAAGCAATTCTGAATCGCAAGTTTCTTCTTGAATTAAATGACCATGAAATATGTTGCACCGTCATATCAATTACTGAGAGAAATATGAGGATCATTGGAAAACAAACTAGCAGTCCTCGTAGCGTTCTTGAGATGGAACCCGACTAGGAAACGACACCGAACTGCCCCTCTTAGCCGTCAGGTGCTGCATCTCTCTGCCCGATGTTGCGACTTTGTTACCCAGAACGAGTCTTTTCATATCTCAAGAATAGAAGCATACTACATGTACTGTGTCTCGTGTCTTGTATCAAAATAGTCCACCTGGCCGGTACTGTCCCCCGCATGTTCTTTCCGATTCATGCAAAAGCTTGAAAGACTCTACCGTCTAGACCACTTGGTAAGCAAGCTTGTGTACGGTGATGGGATGCTGCACGTGGGCATGCACTTTGCAAGGTAGACGTAAGCAAGCTCTACAGGACGTAGCCTGATGATCAAGGCAATGACAATCGTGTATTGCCAGATAGCTAGGGAATAGATTGACATGACTTTCATTGATCTGCAATGCTGAATGGGTTTACATCGCCAAAAAACGCGACAGTACAAGCCATTCCATTCATGAAATTGGAGCAGCTACCTCCTGCAAATCTTGCTCCATCTTCAGAACCCCTCTCTGCCGCTACCAATGAACCATTTAGCACGCGCAGTAAGGAATACCTCCGTTCTGATACTTGCAGCACCCGTTGGCACAGGCGTTGTTCAGCTTGGTAACTCCGTCGTGGCAGATGATCTGAACGCTTTTAGCTTGGTTCGACAAGAGAAAATGCATTTAGTTTTAGGCATCGAACTCACGATATTGGAGCAAGAATTGTCACAGAAGAGGGCACCTTCGCTGGTTGAGGGGCATGCATCCCCGATGGGGTGGCTGGGAGAGCAGTCTGCTGCCGCTCCAGTTGCCAGAATGGCGGCAACAGCACCGGTTACAAGTGAGCTGAACTGCATCTTGAACGTGGAAAAAGGCTTTCTTGTGATAAATAGATTCTGAGATGTTTAGTTGGAGATGGGCGGGCTTCGGTCATAGGTTTGAGAGACAACTGGGGGGAGCCCTTTATCTATTGCGTTGCCAGGTCTTGGCTGTCTTCATAAAACCTCCGCTGCGGGGACTTTAGAGGGTCTGAAACACCATCATGACACCAAACATCTCACATGTAAGATTTTAGGAGTTATACTCGCAAGACGACACTACCTTTTTGCCTTTCACGCCTCAAATGGCGGTCTGACTGATACATGTACATGCTGGCCCATTGGGCGTGAGTCTTTTATGTAAATGCACTATGCTAGGACTCGGGACTCGGATTCCGTTGCGCGCTGTTGGACTGGGTCCGAGAACTGAAAATCATTACCCTTTGCGTAATCATAACCCCCCAGGTGGACGTCGGAGGAGAAACATCTCACCAGTAGGAGGTTACGATGCATATCGTTTATGCATGTGGGTACATGAAAATCAGCTAGGCCCCCGAGGTCCCGAAAGTAGGAGCGATGTACTCCCTACGAGCAGTCCAGAATAGTCGAGTAGGGGTACTTCACATCTCCGTTTACATGAGCGTCAGCCGCCGATCAAAATGACTGCGGAGCAGTTATGTGGACCGAAACGAGGCAACTCCGGTCTTTTCTAATTTCAGCCTTGAATTCAATCCACCAAACCTGCTGTAAGCAATTACAAATATCTGTATGCATCTTTCCCCGCCTTTGAGGGGATAAAGAGACTGCTCTCCACGCGGCATGCGAAGTCCCAGTAGCCCCATCTCAGAGCGTAGTTCAAGACGGGACTCAGCTTGACAAGAGCATGCAAGTGACGGGCTGGCATGCTATGTTTTCTCGACTTTTAAATACCCTCACCGCATGGCAGCTTTTGGTCTGTGATGCCCGGATTCAGTCAGATTCGATGCGTATCTTCCTCATTTGCGCGTTCAGCGAGCAAGGTGCTAAAGTCTAGCTGCGTCAGCATCCTAGATGGAAGAGAAACTGTATTTCACTCTTGTTTATCAATTCTGACGACACTGAGCCGGCTCGCAAGCCGATCGACCGACACTCTATCGTGTAATTCCGGATTTTGAGGTTATGGTAACAGTGTGCTGCACATGCAAGTCTAGTCTAAATTCCCGTTCTGCATTATATATCCCCAAGCAATGATCGCTGTGCCGTGACCCTCAGTAGGCTCGTATCTTCGTTTTGATAAGTTATCTGGTATCGTGGGAGAATGATGGAGAATCATCTAATGGCACAGAATCCCCCCACAACGTTGGCCAAGACTGCGGCGTCGGGGTATATCCAATGTACGAGGTACTATATTCATAAGTGTTTATCGTGTAGTTATAGTGTATACCTGTATGGGGCAGTTTATCCTTCAGTAATCACCTAATTCATTGCACGGACCATCTAACAAATTCCCTATCGGTTCTTCAGTGACCCGTATACTCCTGCTTTCAGTGAGGTAGCACGCATCCTGCTGTCACTCAACAGCAAACCCATGAGCTATCTCGTGGCCTTCTAGTGAACCACTTTTGTCAGCCAATCTGAGGTTCCTCGGTGTCTTCATCATTCCCGATCCCGACATTTATGCGGCTTGTTTTCTTTTCCAACCATGCGTCCTGTTCTCGCAGGCTCTTATCGAGGTCCAGGAACGCCCAGAGCCCGACTGCGCTTACCAAGCTGAGGGCAAAGAGGAAATAAAACGGTGCACTGTTGTTGCTCCCACCCGGCGACGCGTCGATGATGGCACTGCTGATTAGCGGGCCAATGAAGCTCGACGCCTTGCCGATGATGTTAAAGACGGAAAAGAAGAGGAATTCGTGGCCGCGCGGCGTCACGGAGCTGATGATGATCTGCGAATAGCTGTACCAAGGGCACACGAAAAACCCATAAAAGGCTTGGTACAGCCAAATCTCCCACACGTTATGGAAGCCGAAGCGGTCCGTCCAATTGCCAACCATGCCCCAACCGTCGAGCAAGACGATGGCGACCATGACGGCATTGAACATTGTCTTGGCGCTGAGATTGAATCTCTTCTGGACAACCCAGAAGGCGCCGATGCCGAGTGCCTGCGTCACAATGCCTACGATCAGCAAGTACGTCAACGTCAGCGTGTTGTAGCTGACGACCTGATTCTGCAGCGTGGCGATTACGGTGACAGTGGTGTTGAGCGAGTCGCCGAGGAGGAAGTATCCTGCTAGGTAGATGAGGCTCTGCTTGAGATGCCAGATCTGCGTAACGGCCTCGTAGAGCTGCCAGAAGCCGACGGTGACCACATTGAGGCCGGCGGGAATCCTCCTGCCTGACCGCTTCTTCTCCAGAAAGAACCAGGGAATAGAAAACACTAGCCAGCACGCCGTCGCGAAGGCGATGAGCACCGACAGGCCCCAATTGTTGTTGGCGACGCTGGCGTCGACGCGCAGCGCGAACATAATGCCCACAATGACGGCTAGGATCACGACCTCGCCCACCGACTGGACCCAGAAGGCGACATTGCTCAAGCGACTTCGCTCCATCTCGTCACGGCGGTCCAGCTCCACGAGCGTCAGGTCTCCCGCCTCGTGCGCAAGCCGCGACTCCTTTAGCCACGTCGTGTTGCGCGCCAGCGATGGGAATGCCGCCGTCCAGTACGTTAGCGTCAGCTGGTACGCGATGAGGCCAATAATATACAGCCCGACGCCGACGCGCCACTGGTCAGGGTCGTGGACGCCTAGCCAGCCGAAGCCAATGCCGTAGGCGATGATGCTCCACACGATCAACACCCAGCGACGGCCAGTGCCGAAGTCGGCGTAGGCACCGATGGCGAGGAAGAGCGCGGCTTGAATGGCAAATGATATACCGTTGGCCAGCAGCACGATGCTGTTGACGTCGCGGGGGCGACCGGCGAACTCGAGGAGCCCGGAATCGCCCGCCGCTTGATCCAATAGGTTCTGGAAAGCCGTCGGCCCGAAGTTGAAGAGGGCGAGACCGTTGGAGCCGATGTAGTAGAGATACCATGACCAGATCTCCCATTTGCTTGTCGTGGGCACGCTGCCTTGGGTCAAGGCGGGCGTCACTTGAACCTGCCGATCTTGTGATACCTTCTGCGGTTCTTCTTGATCCCGCTCGACGTCATTGGGTACATCTTCCGGGCGCGGCGACATTGCAAAAAGCGCATGAGACAGCTTGTAAGTGCGTAGACGAAAAAACAAACCCTATGAGGCGGCTAATTCTCCATTCCCCTGTCCACAGGGGAAAGCTTGGATCACGCCAACCTTCAATCGCACCGGTGTCGTTGCGCTGCATTGGCATTGTGGAGGGCTCGGCCCCCCGCGGTGAGATCCGGAGACTTTGTTGCAGGCATGGGGACTGCAAGAGGAAGATTGGCCAATCGGGTGGGTAGAGACGAGGTCAGGTTTGAGCGTCGAGTGCTGCCTGCAGTGGGCCGCATCTCCAGCGGCAGCGGAGTAAATGGAGAAAGCATAGATCTTGGCTTTCAACAAAAGGTGCGAAGATTTGCTACAATCATGACGATGTAGAGAGCATGAGTTATCGCGCATCTGGAACGCCCCGTCATGGATTTGCACTGCCTCGTACACTTTGGAAGGTGGAGATGAGTTGCATCTGCCAGTGAATGTTTTATACCGTCCTGGAAAGGCTATAGAAGACTGTTGAAATTTATTCAGGGTTCTTGAATTGCGCTTTTGCATCCGCAATTTTCAAAATATTTAACGACCTCACTCAATTGACTGAACTATGTAGTGAGCACCTCTCTCGACTTCTTGAGTAGTGCGACTTGAGGCTGCCAACGGAGTGGGGGCTTAAAGACTTCTCGGAAATATTTGAACCCTTGCTCAACATCGCGTACTGGAGTGTTCAAGCTAGAAGAACGTTACGTTTCTGTTTCGTGCTTGAATCCCTATGGGAGCGTTGCATTCATGGATCTTTCTCTGATTGGCCATAAAAGTTCTGTGGTGTGGTCTTGCAACTTCGGGCCCACGGCATCCCAGCCCCAAGCAAGAATGCCCCGGCTGTAACGGACTGCTGGTCAATAGCCGGGATGATCCTGAGCTCTCGGGCCACCATTGTCGTGTCTATAGCTGCTGATATGATTGTACGGCTATACCGCCCCAAAAGCCACCCACTTCCCTAAACAGTGAGTTTTCTGGCTCTCTCAGCTGATATCGTGATATGCTGCTCCTGACATCTCCAGTTTTCTTAGCAAGCAGTTTGCCAAGAACCATTATCGCGACTTTAGGCTGGGCTATGCCAGCCTCAACGTGAATCCATCACATTTTCGCATGAATCCAAGTTCTTTCCTGAAAGGTCGATTGTTGTAATGCTCAATATGTGAAAAATTAAGGATACGATTGCGCCGACGTACGGAGTTGACGGCACTGGGTTATGAGACATTGGGATTAGGGACACCGGCTCGACGGTTCCGATCGTGGCTTGTGTCTCGCCTAGCACGTTGCTGGCATGCTGATCGCCACCCACTGGAGGTTAGACGGAGGCACTGGTGAGGCCTTCAGCAAGCCACGCCCAAGCTTGTCGGGACGTTACAATTGTCCTGAATTCTCATTGTTAGAAAGTCGTCGAGTTCCAGTCTTCAAACCTCTAGTTTGCTATAAAAGGAGACATAGAAGGTAACCAGAAACGACACTAGTACCTCACGACACTGTTCCCCCGCAGGAGCAGCCGAAACACAGGCAAAATGATGCACTTGGCATTCGTAGCAGCATGCTTGGTAGGCTTGTCCAGCCAAGCGGCTTTGCGATCGCCGATCATGCCGCGCTGGGTCAACAGCAGCAGCCTCCCGTCTCTCAAATTCAACAGAAACGGTACTTTTCAAATCGCCGTCTTCGAAGACTTTCACACTGGAGAGGGTACGCCTTGAGCGCTGCAAAATCGTTCCTACGTGACGGTATTTCTGACGGCAGCAGACCAGGGCGGAACAATTGGTCCCGAACAGGACCGGAACACCCTCCGCGTGATGCGCGGCGTTCTTGATCGCGACAAACCGGACTTTGTCGTCTTGAACGGTGACCTCATCAACGGCGAGAGCACGTACGCCGAGAACAGCACCGCGTATGTAGACATGCTCGTCCAGCCCATGGTCGAGCGCGGACTTTCTTGGGGAACCACATACGGGAACCACGACAACACGTTCGATCTATCGGCCGAATTCATGTATGAGCGCGAGCATCGCTTCCGGGGGTCGCGGACTCAGCGGATGGTGCAGAACCCCAACGCCGGCGTTTCCAACTACTACCTCCCCGTTTACGCCGCCGGCCACAACGGGAGTCGAAATGCCGTGCCGGAGTTGCTTCTATGGTTCTTTGACAGCCGCGGTGGCTCCTACTACCAGAAGAAAAACGCACCACAACCCAACTGGGTCGATCAGAGCGTAGTCGACTGGTTCCGGCAGACCAGCGAGCAGCTGAGCAACAAGACCGGTGGCAAGGTCATTCCCTCGCTCGCTTTCGTCCATATTCCGATCCACGCCACCAAGGCGCTCCAAATGCAAGACGGCGTCGATCCAAACCGCCAGCCAGGCATCAACGACGACGTGCCCTCCTCAGAGCAGTCCGACGGTTGGTGTCGCGCAGACCGGCCTTTCAACTACTGCTCCTACAAGGGGCTTGATGTGCCATTCATGCGCGCACTCGTCTCCACGCCGGGTCTCATGGGCCTCTTCTACGGACACGACCATGGCGACACGTGGTGCTACAAATGGAATCACCTCCTGCCGGGTATGTCCGTCAAGGGCAACGGCCTCAACCTTTGCTACGGCCAGCACACAGGGTATGGTGGCTATGGCAATTGGATCCGGGGATCTCGCCAAATTGTCGTATCGCGAGAAAAGTTGAGAAACCTTACAGTGGACACGTACATACGCCTCGAGTCTGGTCTCACCGCCGGCGCCGTGTCCTTGAATGCTACTTTCGGCCAGGACCTATATCCGGCAACGCCAAACATCAAGAGTAGTTTGTGAACGCCGAGTTGGGCGATGTGAGGTGGTGCCAAAATGGACAGGCAAAGTGTCGGTTTATCCGGGACAGATGGCGAATGAGCGCCGAGTACATAGTAGCGCCGTGGTCATGGTGGTTTTAGGTTCAATTTGTGGATATTGGTAGAGGACTGGAATAAACAATTGGTGACATGTTCTTGGCTTCTCATGGGCGAGAAACGCCATACCCTCCATGTCACCATTTCGAAACTAAGCTAGAACCTTGAAGACGAAGACAAAGACGCCGGACGGCACGCCGGGTGCCTGGAAACAATTGCTTGTAATCTGGGTGGTTCGGCGTGCTCCACTAGAAACGGCGCTTGGCCTGTGTGAGTGAGCCGCCGAAAGCCACTTGACCTCTGTTGTAGGACGGCATGGACGGGTCGTCAGGCACCATTGAGACAGAACAACATAAGTACGGAAGGTGGTCTGATGTTTCACCTCTTCTGCCATCTGCCTCCCTGGTATTCCCAATGCCAGCGGTGGACTTGCAGCAGGAGAAGCGCAACGAGACCAGTGGCATCTGCTTGTGCGAGCACGTACATGTATGAATGCCGCGGCTTACTGTGGGGTTTGTGCCCCTGACCTTGTCAGCAACTGCCGAGAGATCCATCTGCATTCGTCAACCACCTCGCATGTCTCTCGCGCATTCCGCACATCTCGAACCTCGATTTCTGGCGTCGGCGTGACTATTTCCTAAACGCCGTCAGTCTGTCGCCATCGTTGTGGCCTCAGGCGGTGCAACCTCGGCTGCTTCGTTGACAATTGTGCCGCGCCCGTCTCTTAGGTTATAAATCCATGAGGTCATAGCCTCGGGCGGCGGCTGAATTCATAAAGTCCGCCGGCGCTCAAGGTGGAGACAACCTCGGCTTGGGCTGCCACTCGATTGGCATCACTAACGTCGCTACTCCAGAGATGGCTGTCGAAACTCTTCAGTCGAACATCGGAGAATGTAACTGTATTAGAAATCCAGGTGCTGTTGGCTGAAACCAGAGGCGCGTGTAGTCTGCATTGACCAGCAGCAAAACTGATAAAATGGCGACATCGTCCGCGAGAACAAAGGATGTAGTCAATTGTGCCACATTGTAACATCGCTAGCGACATCGCCCTTCTCACCCACGCAGCACGCGTTTACACTCGCCAAGATCACGACTTTCCGCATCTGGAACTTGTATAAAATATCCTTCACACATATACACACAGCGCAGCGACAACCGTGGACATAATGGCACCCAACAAGACTTTTATCTTCAAAAAGGTCCCTACGGGATTCCCGGTTCCCGGCCAGGACCTCGTAATTGAGAGCCGCGAGATTGATCTCGAGACCCCCCCCAAGGGCGGCCTCATCCTCGAGATCCTCTATGCTTCATTCGACCCTTACTTGCGCGGCAAGATGCGCGACCCTTCCGTCAAATCCTACACTCCTCCTTTCGAGCTGAATGGGCCGGTTTACAATGCCACTGTTTCCAAGGTCCTCAAGAGCGACAACCCGGATTACAAGGTGGGCGACCTGGTCAAGGCGGCGACGCCCATTGCCGAATACGCTCGTGTGGAAAAGCCGGCCGAGCAGATGACCACCAAGATCAACAACCCCCACAACCTCGATCTCGGCATCTTCCTGGGACCTCTAGGTATGCCCGGTCTCACCGCGTGGTCTAGTCTGCATAAGATTGGCCAGCCCAAGAAGGGCGAGACCATCTTCATTAGCTCGGCTGCCGGTGCCGTTGGCCAGGTCGTCGGCCAGGTTGCCAAGAAGGAAGGCCTCACCGTCATTGGATCCGTCGGGTCCGACGAGAAGCTAGACTTTATCACCAAGGAGCTCGGTTTCGATGCTGGCTTCAACTACAAGAAGGAGACGCCGGCTGAGGCGCTGAAAAGGCTGGCGCCCAACGGCATTGACATTTACTTTGAGAATGTCGGCGGAGATCATCTTGAGGCTGCGCTGGAACATATGAACGAGGGCGGAAGAATCCCGACTTGTGGAATGGTGAGTCGGAATCACGCACCGGCACACTCCTGCATCACGCTCTAGTACTGACAATGCCTTCCAGATTAGCGCCTACAACCAGAAGCCGGATGACAGGCAGGGCATCAAGAACCTCACGCACATTGTCACCAAGCAGATTCTGATGCAGGGCTTCATCGTCAGCAAGCCAGGATTCGGGCCAGCCTATTACAAGGAACACCAAGAAAAGCTTTCCGAATGGCTGGTGGACGGCAGTGTCAAGGCCAAGCTGTCTGTCACCGAGGGCATCGACAACGCCGCTGAGGGCTTCGTGGGCATGCTCCAGGGCAAGAACTTTGGCAAGGCGGTGCTGAAAATCAAATAAAGGTGCAAAAATATGAACGCCCAATTTGGCAAAAAGGTAAAAACAAAAACAAAAATGGAAATACACGGCGTTTGGGTTATCAGCCGATAAACTGCGCTGAGGTGCTGGTTCCTGTAGTTGGTCGCATCCGGTACTGTCCCATATATGTGCATATATTTACCTCAGAAGTTTGAGCACTGGTAGAAAAAAAAGACTTAGATCCATAGGTTCAATGTCGCTGTCCAAATATCGCGGAAGATGTTGTTCATATCGTTGGCCTAATACCGGAAACCCAAATGGAGCCTGGACTTCGGCCCAAGTCCGAAGACAAATAAACCAGTCGATTTATTCAGCATAAATTCAATTTATTATGGCAACATTGCTCGTTTTTCGCGCCGTCATAATTCAGATTGAAACAGGGCTAGTCATCCTCCTAAGCCTTGTCCGACCCCGGCTCCGCCGGCCCCGGATTTGGCAGAGGGCCTGGCTTCGAAAATATGCCACCGAAGAAAGACAGGATACTGCTCGTACGAAGTATCATACAAGAGTACAGCGTCAGACCTATGACAAGAATCTCTTCTTGGGCCTCCTTGGATGACCCTGCGGCCCCGTAAAACTCGATCACGCCAATCTTCTTTATTGCCCAGCAGTTGGACGTGAATCGCGCTACTGGCACGCCATCTGGCCCTTTGCAGATGAAATCCCATGTCGTGAAGTCTAATTCGCTGCCCCAATGCATCGCCACAGGAGTCATCGTCTGCGAAAAGGCCTTCGATAGATGGGTGTATTCAGTGTGCATACGCCTGAGAGCCTTGAGTTTGCCCTTTTCGCCGTGCAGTTCGTAGTCGGCATTGATCGAAATCGGATGCAATGTACCGCTGCCTATGCGTGTGCCAGTGGCTGTCTCCGTGAAAAGCAAATGGGGCGATGTTACTGTCTTGTATTTGACGGTATAGACTGAATCTGAATCCCCGGGCTTTCTAATATCGGCCATCATTTTGTGCAACGTGAAGTCGACCTCGAGCCGAGCTGTTATCCCGGTGTCGTTTTGCTGAGTGGGCTGTTCCGCAGAAGGCTCAATGCTAGAGAGCTTTTCATCAGCTGGCCTTGCAACGCCAGGCTTCTCAACATATGCTGGTGGGGGAACTTCGTCGGCCATGGTGGATGTTGCTGTTGTTCGGTCGCCCTTTATGGATAGGTGCGGAGTAGAAAGGGCGTGAATGAGAGGTTCACGGAGAGGTTGGAATGATTGATTCTGTTTGATAATAAAGATACTGCTAAAGTTTTAAAGAACCTCAGGAAGAGCATGGCTATTTAACGTCGCCCATCAGCGGCGAGATTTGATGGCTGAGCATACAGCTACTGCGCCTATCTCGAGTCGGCTCCGACGTCATACTGCGATGCTTCGCCGCCTGAGGCGCCTTTGCAGTGCTTGTGCATAGGTAGTGCTTACGATCGCGATGCACTATGCCTAACGGGGGAATTATGTGTACTTTGTACTCCGTGGATCGAGCTGTTCCGTGGACCTCCCTGGTCCTTGACTGCGGCAATAGCGCAAAGCTCGAATCCCCACCGCGGGCGCCGTCTGGCGTCAATGTGGCCTCCCCAACCAAGCTGCATATGCCGCTGCTAAGCACGCACGCAGGCACGCTGATGGGTGGCGGCCCGCCGCAGTTGAAGATTCCGACGATGCTGGTCTGCAAGACGCATCGGCGTGTCGTCATCGCAGTGGGCCTCACTCTTCTAGAATTTCATGTGTGATCTCATGCAAGGCCACTATGCGCGAGGCGTAGATCCCTTCTCCATCTTGAGGCGCAATTGGGAGATCGGGAATTGCCTTTTTTGACAGTGGGGGCTACTCCTAGACAAACGTCGAGACAGCGCAGGAACCGTTGATGACTCACTTTCCAAAAAGCATCAATAAGTTACAGCCTGTCTCCCACAACCTAATTACTTACTGGATTACTCGAATACTCGAACATTATATTTCAAGTCCCGAAGAAGCACCTGCATTCAAGTGTTTCATAGGGAATGACCAAAGCCGGCTGCGAGGGGAACTTTGTCGTCGTCGACCGCAACGGCATCATCGAGAACCGCCATGAAGTCCACGCCGCAGTCGTTGATGCCTCCGGCAGGCTGCTGTATGCGCTGGGCAACCCCTCCCGCGTGACTCTCATCCGTTCCGCAGCCAAAGCCGCACAGGCACTCGCCGTGCTCGAAACCGGCGCCCTGGAAAGGTATGGCTTCGACGACGCTGACCTAGCGCTCATGTGTGCGTCGCACAGCAGCGAGGAAAGGCACATCAGCCGCGCGAGGGCCATGCTGGCCAAAGCGGAAAACGTCGAAGCTGACCTGCGCTGCGGGGGCCATCCGGCACTTATGCCGGAGATGAACAAGAGCTGGATCAAGGGCGGCTTCGACCCCACGCCGGTCTGGAGCAATTGCTCTGGCAAGCACGCCGGTGTGCTGGCCGGATCAAGAGCCATTGGCGCCGATGTGGCTGGCTACCACCAGCTCGGCCATCCGATCCAAGAGAGGATCAAGAAAATCGTCGAGGACTTGTCCCGGCTGCCGGCTGAGGACATCAAGTGGGGTGTCGACGGGTGCAACATGGCCTCGCCCGCGATGCCACTCCACTCTTTGGCCTTCGTAAATGCCCTCTTCGCGCAAGCGGCAGACTCCGTGGAGCGAGGCAATGCCGTTTCGCAACGCACCAAGAACATGGCTCGTATCTTCAAGGCCAAAGTGGAGTATCCGGGCATGGTCGCGGGCAACGACCGCTTTTGTACAGTGTTGATGGAGGCATATAAAGGACAGCTAATTGGCAAGGTCGGCGCTGATGCATGCTACGGTATCGGTATGCGTGAGTCTGACCAAAGCAGGTCCTTAGGGGCTGAAGGACCTGTTGGGATCGCGGTTAAGATTGAGGATGGGAACATGGAAGTCCTGTATGCTGCTGTGGCCGAGATCCTCGAGCAATTGCAACTGGGAACGCCAGAGATGCGGGAGAGACTGGACGCCTTTCGCCGCAAGAAAGTTATAAACACGGCGGGTGTCGTTACCGGAGGGTTTTCGTTTCCATTCAGGATGCGCCAAGTTTGAGAGACGGGCCGATAACCCATGTGTGAATCAGGAGTAATATAGGAGCTGCTAGTGACCTCTATATTAACTTCAATCATTTCGTCTCCATAGCCCGCTCCAGAATGTGACAACTTACAGAAAGAAGCACAATACACGGCATGTGTGCTTCTCAGGTGCATGAGTGAGTATAGATAGACTGTTCACGCTCTGAAAAATGAACGACCAAGGCACAATGCCGTAGATCAAAACCAGTTGGTCCAATTTGATGTAACACTGCTAATATCCTTAGAACGGCGACAGCGTAGTCTCGTCACAGCCACCAATACTGTCTACGTCGTACAAATCTGAGTTCGCTTCGTCCTGCCCGGAAGAATCCTGCGGCTCTGGGCTCTCCAGGGAATGCAAAACTTGCTCCAAACTTAAACCAGCGAGAGACTGGTACTCCATGTCCTCCTTTTCCATATCCTTAATGGCCGCATCTTCCAGTCGCTCTAGCTCTGCACGTCGAGCGGCGATTTTCTTCCTAGTCTCATCGAAATTGGAGCTCAAGACGTGTTTGTTGCGCTCTAATTCTTCAATGACGGAGAGTGTCTCGCGACGGAGCTTTGCGAGGGCCTTCAAGCAAGTATTGTCGCACAACAAAGTGGCAAAAGACTCTGCATCAACAATGAACTGTTCCAGCCCTCTCGCGCTGAGACGATGACGGTGAACAGCGGCATGTCGAATATCTGCCACCGAATGCAAGACGTCTTCGAAAGACTTCCCGAGATCTCCCTCCTCATTAGCAAAATGACTGTGCCGCTTGAGGAACTCTTTGGACCAAAGATGCAACTCGGCAGCTTCAGGGCAGTCCCAGTCGTGCCGTTTCAAAATTTCTGGCATGCTTCGTCGTGCAAATTCAAAGCAGGACTCTTCCAACATGGTCTGAAGTTTGCACAAAAGTTGATGCTGAGACTTGAGGGGAAGATATGCTGGGAACAGAGGCGAAGACTGTCTTGAAGCCCTATCTTCCGGCCGCGTGCGTTCATGGCATGTCGCAACTAGAACAGCACAGTATTAGCGGCCGCATCCTAGTTACTGTTTTTATGTTGAACAACGAAATCCGGCTCACCACTCCTTAGATCCTGGTCACTCGTAGCTCTATTATCATGTTGCAAAGTTTCTGGGCTGGAATAAATGGCTTCTCTAATAGCCTGGGTTTCGTTCCTGACTGCTTCGGCGACAGAAGCTGCCCTCTCGGCGGACTGTGCGGGTGACACATCAAAGACCTCAGGGAAGCGAATTTTAGCCTTCAAGGTGGACTGAAATATCTCTTCAGTAAGTAATGTGCGTGCCACGTTGCAGATAAGGTCGATATTGTAAGTGCTGATTAAATGCTTAACGTCGTCCCTTTCTGCTCCGCTTTGTTTGATGAATTTGCGGATGGTCTTCGGCTGACGCACTTCGGCATTTGGCCCTCTGAAGATGTTCTTGAGCGCCAAATAAACCACCCGTTCATCTGGGATATTATGATTTCCCATAATTGAAGCTACGTCATGCGGTCGCAATAGGTCCAAAGGTTTGCTCAAGTGTTGTGTTGCGGCGGATTGTCGAATTATTTGTTCCTTGGCGAGACGAGACAGGTACAACCTTAAATACGGAAAGGCCAAAAAAAAAAAAGATAAATCCCATCTACAGTGCTAGGTTCCCCCGGCTTAGTCCATAGCCTCACTTATAGATGCAGCGATGAATACAGCGCTCGCCGTTTGCGGAGTAAGCTGGACGAAATGTCCGAAGGCGGCAATGACTGAGCATTGTGTGCAATGGTATTGCGTTCGGCAATTAGAGTATTAGTTGAGACTTGAGCTGCGTAAAATGTCGTGCGACACAAACTCGCTTTAAATTCATCCAAAATGCCACCTGATACGAAGTAGAGATGAAACGTGAGCAAAAGTCTGGGCTATAGCCTTCGGGAGTACGGAGTACTTGATTAGATACAGATGATGCGTAGCGTTGTACTGTAGTAGCGTTTATTTTGAGACGGCCAGCCATGTCAGTTAGCCCCAAAGCCCATTCCTAAGCACCACTTCATAGTGCTCAAGGCGTTTGGCTACCAAAACCACCCCGTGCTGAAAAAAGCCTCGCAATTGTTTACTTCAACATGGCAAGCTCTCTGACTTCAAAGTTGGGCCTACTTATCACCCCGCACTTCGATGCTGCTGGGACCGCAACGAAGTTGACAGCTCAAATTACGATTGGAGGCCTCAATGGAGGCCTCCAAGGAGGCCGCCGCTTGGGAACTGAAGAGTCCATGGACGTTGAGACTGAGAGCACCAATAACAACGGCAGGGCAGAGATCAAGGCTTGGCTGGAGAAGATTCGCTTTGAAGTTAACAACGGTGTAGAGAACACGCGAATAGAGCGGCCCGGGCGAGAAGGAGTAGAGGCTAATGGTCACGATGACTTTGTGACTACGCTGGATGTGTTTTCGGTGGGGGATTCCGCTCAACATGGAAATTCTGAAGTATTACGACGAAACTATGATGGGCTAGTCGGCCTTGGACGAAGTTTCATCCCTCCTCTGTCCGGGAACTACGACATATCCATCGATTGGAATCTTTCAAAAGCCCCCAGCGGAACCCGCGCAGTGAGTAGCCTAGGAGAAGGAAACATCTCGATAGCTGGCGGTACCAAAATTATATCGGACTGCGTGTTCATGGTCGGCCAAGTCAACAGCTATCCTCCCGGCACAAGCACACTTGCCTGCGGAACGTACTGGCTCGGGTCCCTCCCGGACAACCTCGACACGGTCAAAGACTTTAGCAGCAACATGTTTCCACACCTATCCAAGTTCTTCCATGACGAGGGCGGAACCTATCGCGCTTTCCTACGCAAAGTTCCACGAGGCTTCGAAGGCACTCCCCTGCCATCCAGCAGCCTCATCGACTTCGACGAGGATACCGACAAGGAAGACGAATGGGAGCTTGTGAGGCTGTTGACTAAGAATATGATTGCCTCCTGGACCCAGCTTGACCACGAAGACGATGGAACCGAGAATGATTGGTTTGCGAAGGGCAAGTGTCGCCGCTCGCTTGAACTATGATTGTTGCTAATAAGGTACAGGAATATCGCATCTCTACACCATATATCTCCCATTCCGCTTCAAGCAACGATCCCCAGATTACTTCCGTGCCACACTCAACAGCTTCTTAACCTCATACTTCACCAACCCGCACGTCACCCAGCCGCTCTCCGAGCTCCGCGCGTCAGCCTGGCAAACCGAGAGGGCCGTTGCGATGGGCGCGTGCGTGTACATGATACGCATGGATTGCTTCACGCGACGTGCATCTGTGGTCCGCGGTGCTGGTGTGGAGCGACCGATTGATGAGATCATAGCGGATATCTGCGTGCGTCGCCGAAAGGGAGAAAAGATGCAGGTGCAGGACTGGATAAGCTATCTTGCCCAATGGATTGGCCGAGACGCCGCCGAGCAACACTTCAAAATGATGATGGACGGGGCAGTCATGGACCTAGAGGATATGAAGACTGCATTTGGGGGCATCGACTTGAGAGAACAAAGGGTGCTGGACCTGGGTTTCGACCAAACGAGTCTGCAATTGCGCGTGGTGAGTGGTGTGGTGGACAGATCGGCAGCATGGGCGGCTGGTCTGCGCAACGACGATCAAATCATCTGGCATTCGAGGCTGGCGCTCTGCGAGACGCAATACGACAGCAACTTCAAGATGGTGGTGCAACGGGGAGAAGACACGTTTGAGGTTGAGTACTGGCCAAGAGGGAAGGAGAGCGTCCGCGTGTGGCAGTCCATCAAGAAGGAGGCTTAAATGGAAGCATCTGGGACGACAAGACAAAACCCTAGTAAAGTTCACGAGATGGTTATGCAGCTACTGAAATCACATTCATTGAGCTTGATATCTCGTTACCGTAAAACATGACAAATTCGTAACAGCATGCTTTGGTTCCGCAACCCATGTCCACCTCACATGACGAAAAGGAGGTTTGTATCTACCAAGCATGTTAGTACAGTGTAGGCAATGACTCGCTGACATGGCGGGCGTACCAAGCGGGTGACTGCATGATAGCTGCGGCTTCTGCGTGTACTTGGTGCTGAGCACATCGCGGATGCTGTTGAGCAGCTCGACGTAGCTCTGTTTGGGGTTCTGCTTGATAGCGGTTATAAAGGCCCACGACATGGCACCAGTGGCTTGCGCATTGATCGTCGCATCAGCCCTGCAAATCGTTAGTCACACAAACTACAAGCAACTCTGCGTCTACACATCTCATTCAGGACTTACGAGGTCTGGTCGTCCTTGCTGCCCGACCACATGATAACGTCGGCGGGCGATGTGCGCGTGTCCTTGGTCTTGTTGTACGCGTCGTTGCCTTTGTACGCCGACTTGGCGAAGCCGAGAATGGAGCTGGCCACGCCGCCGAGATCGCCCCTAGCATAGGATCCCAGTGCGCCGAGCAAGCCCTGCCCAGCCTCCTTGGCCAAGTTGGGCTCCTTGAGGACACCTTTTGTGGAGTAGACATAGGGCAGGTCCATGGCCGTTGCCGAGTGGCACGAGTCGAAGATGGCCGTCAAGCGCACGCCGGGCTGCAAGGGTTTGACGACGCGCCAGTGAATCTCGTCGTCCACAATGTGGCCAGCCTGTTGGTAGTCGACGGGATAGATGACTTCATCGTAGCCGTCGTCCTCGTCGCCATCGAGATCTTCGGTCTGGCCGCCGTGGCCTGGCCGCAGACGGTGTTAGTGCTTGCTTCATGAGAAGTTCAACGGATGTTAGGGGGGGCCTACCCGAGTAGTGGAAGAATAGGGCGTCGTTGGGCCGAGCGTCCTTGACGAGCCACTCCATGGCACGGATCATGTTGGCTTTCGTCGGACGCATCACAGGGTTGCTTTGGTCATCGGTGAGGATAACCATGTCCTCGCGCTTGTAGTTGTAGTGCTCACACAAGAAGTTGGACACGTTGTGCACGTCGTTGATGCACCCGCGAAGCTCTCCCTTCTGGCCAAAATAGTTGATGCCGATGAGCAGCGCCTTGCGCCTGCCGGTACAGTTGGAGTACTGGAACGTATAGCCTGCCGGAGCACCTTGGCCGAACTGCTGGGGAGTCGTGGGCGGCGGCGGCCCAGCCCGAGCGTTGTAGCCGTAACCACCGCCCTGCATGGGGTAGCCGTACGCATCAAGACCCGGAGGCGGCGGGCGAGGAGGTGGCGGGTGCTGGTAGGACGCGCCGGGACTGCCTCCGGGGCCCCAATTCGGCGGACCGGGGGGCGGACGCGGGCCCGGAGGCGGAGGCCCGTAGTTGCCGTAGCCCGGGGGAGGGCCCTGCGGCGGACCATAGTTTCCACCCTGCGGCGGGCCATAGTTGCCGTAGCCCGGAGGAGGCGGACCGGGGGGACCGTACGGGCCGGGACCGTAGTTACCGTAGCCATAGCCGGGCCCGGGGCCCCCGTTGGTGAAGCCCGCGTTGCCGGTGCGGTGCGGGGCGGCGCCGTACTGGCCTTGACCGGGGTATCCAGACATGGTGGCGGGAGGATCGCAGAGACGGCAGACGAGGAGCAGACGAGCTGTCTCTCCGCAGAGGACACGGACGCAGGCAGTACGAGATGAAGGAGTCGCCGAGCGGGATGTCGAAGATGATCAAAGCTGAAGACTGCCACGCGTCGACGGAGCTTCCGGCAACTCGACAGCGGCTGTCACCGAGGTGGCGCGTCGAGCGCAAGTCGTCGTAGGGCTGACTCGGGCTTGATGCAAGGGGAGAGCGGAGCTCTAAGGATGTCGATGAGCCGGTCGATGTGAGGTGAGAGGCGGGTGAGTGAGCGAGGATGGTATTGAGCAGTGCAGATGACGTGGTTGAGGTTGAGGCTGAGGCTGAGGCCACCAGACCCCACAGTTGGAACAGCCACAGGGGGGGGGCACGTGCAGCGCGAGCACCTGCCTTGAAACAGCAGGCCACGGGGGCCAACCTCGAAGCTCCGACGATGTTGGATGCATGATCAGTGCCAGCGACATTTTAGCCATTCCATTCTCTTTAACTAGTGTCTCGATTGACCCCCGCTGTTGATCACGATGCTAAAGCTCGCTTTGCGCCCGAACTTTGCAGGTGGCAAAGGTGACGTGGCGTCACAGCACTCACTGCTGGCCGCTGCCCGCCACCGCTACCCTAGACGATGTTTTCAGCTTGACAAGATCGCACGAAAACGCATCAAATCTTAAACATCACGGATAGACCGTGGAGCATAGTGAAAATGCGGGAGAAACTTGATTTCGCGTTTGCAGAATTGCATCGGGCCTGGCAATAGAGTGAAGCCGGGCTTTCGGGAAGTTCCACCCAGGCCAGGCTTTCGCTGCGGTGAGTTTGCCACCTGACAGCATCTTAATACACCTTTCAATATCTCAGGCTCCAGGGAGATGTGCCTTGAAATTACCCATTGGAATGCTATTGCCAGACATAAACAGCCGCTTGATAGATAATGTACGGAAGCTTCCAGTTATGTAACAGTGATTGCCACTCATTGAACAGGGCACGCAGTCGCAGCGTTGTATAGAGTTCAAGGTGTTCACGGAGCATGGCCAAATAACATTGTATTGCTTATTTACATGGCTGCTTTGTGTTCGTCTAAAGGTCAACGTGTAGCGCCAAGAATGTAGCACCCTAATGTCCGCACAAGGTATGTTGGATACCGATGAAGAATTCAATATCAACCATGGATGCTGCACCCATTCCTGCATGGTTCGCGCCAAATGGGCATATAACTCACGGGCCAGATTCTATCGCACATCTCCAGTAATCGTACAGCGCTCACAGCTTAGTATACTGCAAGCATAGCAAGGGCAGCGACTCCAACTGCGGCAGTGATGCTGAAGGACTTCGATGCACCGTTGGTCACTTCAACAATAGTCTTTCCGGTCGGTGTCTGCGTGAAATAAAGTGTCAGGGAACCTATATCTACTTGTAGGCATAGAAGGGACCCTTCATACTTACAGCAGCGCTCGGGGCGCCAGTGCCGGTAGGAGCAGCCGAGGAGGAGGGAGTAGCCGACGAAATGACGGAAGCCTTAGAGGGGGAAGCGCCGGAAGGAGAAGCCGTGGAAGGGGAAGCCGTGGAGGGGGAAGCCGTCGACGGGGAAGGATTGGCGACAGAAGAAGCTGCAGAGGTGGGAGTATCCTTGGGAGCGGAGCTGCTAGGGGTGGCAGCCGGAACTTGCGTCGAAGACTGGGTGGGGGTGGTATCGGGCTTCTTGTCATCGTTCTTCGGCACCAGGTTGAAGTTGCACTCCTTGGCGAAGACCTTGGCTGGGGGGTACACGCTTCCTGGGTCTGCCTTTGCGCACTGGCCCACGCAGTACGACGAGAAGGGCTCGGCGTACGGGTGGTTGCACTTTTCCTTTGTACGCGAGACCCGCAACAGGATTCCTGTTGCAAAGTCGTTAAAAATTAACGCCAAGATTAAGTGGTGGGATACAACGTGGCGCCACTTACCGCAAGTTCCGTGACAGCGGAACTGGTCACTGTCCTCTGGCCACCCATAGGCGGAGTAAGAGGAAAGGTCAAGATCGATTGGCGTCACCCCCTCACTGATTGTCGGGAGGCTGCCTTGGAATGGGGCTGGCCCCAAGGTGTGAGAGAACTGTTGCCTTTTTTGAGGTGCGGCGTTCACGAGCGAGGCCGCCGCCGCCAGGATGACAAAGGCTGAAATGGAAGGCATCTTGATAATGCTGCTACGAGTGTCGTGTTTAATGAATGACTTGATATGGGAAATATTGCTCTTGTCTTCTAACGATATAGAAACGAAGGTCAGTCGGCACCAACCGGTTATATACACATACATCAATATGACGGATCATATTAACACACGTACGGAACACCATGGCGGCCTGGTACACCTCTCATCCTTTTGGAGGCTCTGCCCCGTTCAAAACAATAGTCTTGAGAACACACGGTCCTACCGGGACGTAACCGAAATTAAACACGTCTGCCAAGAGCCATAAGCGGACTGCCCAAGCAAGCACGCATATGCGCAAACCCACAAATGGCTGCGTGCAAGGGCGCGGAGTGTATGAGCGAATTTGTTGAACGCTGGTCCAACAAGCAGCTCTGCTCCCAAACAGGCAACTCAGGCACATTTCCGTGCATGTGCATGCTTATTTTTAACGTAATATTAAGGTTCATGCTCCATACATGTGTGGGACACCGAGGCAACCGAAGGAAAACCAGGAAGCAGAGATGGGGCTGACGACCAAAGTCCGTCTTATCTGATCTAATCAGATCCGAATGACCTGATCTTATCAGATGATCTGATAATTTTTTCGCGGCTCACGGCCTTGACTGCCCGCGTTAACGGCTCGGCTAACATAGCTCACAGAAACCCCGAGAATGCCAAGAGCAGAATTTTTTCTCTCTCTATCGGCAACGCTTGTAGGCCGAGGTAGGCGCCGAGCCGAAGAGTCATTAAGACCGAATTTATTAATATCATGTCTGACCTTGCCTGCACTCCATTTCGAGGATTCCTGCCGTTATTCCGTTGCGCTCTCTGAACACCGACTTTCCCGCTCTACAGTCTGATTATTTGTTCAACGCGGAAACTCCCGCCAAACATTCGGCATGCACTCCATCAAGGTCGCTCTGGCCATTGGCCTGGCAATGGTATCTGCTGTTGCTGCGCAGCACGATGCCAAAGCCACCAAATCGCCCGACAATCCCTCGACCGCAAGTTCCACGGATGACAATATGGGCCCTGCGGCTTTCATGTGGCCGCCCGATAGAGTCTGGTCTGGCGACATGGACAACCAGGCCCCCTGTGGCTCTCGCGCTGCAGCTGGAAACAGAACTAATTTCCCACTCAGTAAGTCTTGGACAGTATCGCTGAACTGTTGCCAATAAACTCGGACAGTTGCAGAACAGCTTGCAATAAGATAAAAATTGTGTCAGTTACGCCGACGGCTAACAACTATCTAATGTAGCTGGCGGTGCGGTTGCTCTCGTAGCACAGGACGATTACTACAACAGCAAGATCAGCATCTCATACTCGAATGGTAAGTGGTTCAACTTATGTGCCGAGAGCTACTATTCTTTGCTTTGGCCGATAGTCATTGACTAATGGCATGAAAAGACCCAACAAGCAACAACGATTTTACCACCCTTGTTGAGACGACTGACATCAGTGACCTAAATCCCGGCCACACTTGCGTCAAGGTGCCCGATGCCCCCGACCGCGTCACCTCGGGCACAAATGCCACGCTGCAGATTATCTACAAGGCCGACTGGGATGCACCTCACAACCAAACCTTTTACGCCTGCGCCGACATCACTTTTGTCTCGGCAGCTGACATGAAAGTCAAGATTCCCTGCTTCAATGCTACTGAGCCTGGCGAGGATGACAAGAAGGCTGCAGCCGGCGGTTCCAAGGCGCAGCCCTCGGGAAGCGCAAACAGCGGCTCTGCCAATGACGCCAGCAGCGATTCGAAGACCTCGAGTACCTCGGGTAGCTCGAAAATGAGTGCTGGTGCTATGGCCGGTGCTATTGTAGGGTCACTTGTCGGCGCGTCAATGCTTGCAGTTGGCGGCCTCTTCCTGTACCGCCGGAGGCAGCAGAGCAAACGACAGTTGCGCCTTGCTAAGATGGAAGAAAATGCCCGGCGTAACCAGTATCCGCTGGGCAAGGTCAGCTCGGAGAGGAGCGTTTGATAACGAAGTGAACCTGTGGCTTACGAAGAAATATGACACGTAATGCTTGATGAGATCTCTCCTCCTATGTAAGGTAGCGTAGGTAATATCAGTCATGACTGTTGCTGACAATGTATTTGCTCTCGCCTTGGAACACCTTCAACGTGAAGGGGCTACTCCCATGTTTGTTTAAATTAAGATTACTTGCCAGAGAGCCTACACGAGTACTGAGAGTGGAATAGCCCATAACGCTGTTTCGCAATCTTTCGGGTAACGGAATGCTAACGGACCTCGGCAATCATCATCGCAGCCGCACGTTCGGCGATGCCATATACTGAAGTCTGGATATGTGCAGAGGGCAGAACAGGCATGATGCTGGCATCGACTACGCGGAGATTTGTCGTTCCGTAGACCTTCAACTCTGGGCTAACCACGCCGCCATCGCGCTTGGGAAGCATCGCGCAAGTTCCAACGGGATGGTAGATGGACAGGGTGGTGTTGAGGACATATTGGCGCCAGTCCTCGTCCGTCTGCACATTCAGCCCTGGTTCATACTCGGAAACCCAAGCCGATGAAAGAGGCGCTGTGGTAGCAATCTTGCGGCAGTACTTGGCTGCTTCAATCGCGGCCTGCACATCGTACTCGTTGGTCAAGTACTGTGGATCAATCGACGGCTTGACTGCGATATCGGCTGACGAGATATGCACGGTGCCGCGGCTCAGTGGGTGCATGACCACCCCAATAAGCGTGAAGAACCCTTTGCCGTGGAGTGGCGAGCCGACACCGGGGTAACCCTTGAGACCGGTGTAACCATCAGAGAAGATGACCTCCAGCTGCGGGGCTGATGGCACTTCGAGGTATTGTAGCTTTTTACGGTCGACAACCGAATTCAGAACCTCCACCACAGACCTGGCAATGGAAGTGAGCTTCGAAGCGACACTACCAATAGTCTGGGGCCAATTGAGGTAGCCATATCCGCTGCCGGTGTAGTCGTACAGGGAGACTTTGTTCTCCCGCCATAATGCAAGTTGCTCAGCGGCATGCGAGGCGTTATACCTGAGTATGTCGAAGGACGTGAAGTTGTCTTTGAGCTGGTAGGAAGCTTCGTAACGGATATGGTCCTGCAAGTTCTCCCCAACGCCCGGGAGGTCGATGAGCTGTGGGATGCCTGCTGAAGACAAGATGGACTTCTGGCCAATGCCGGACAGCTCGAGCAGGCCGGGGCTTTGGAATGAGCCGGCGGCAAGAACTACTTCCCTTCGTGCACGGATGACGCTGCCGTTCTGCAGCGTAACGCCGGTGGCGATGTGAGACGATCTGCACTTCCGGAAATTTACCTTTGCTACCCTGGTCTCGAGCAAGAGATGCAAGTTCTCCCCAGCTAGCGGAATATAAGCACTGGCAGCGTAGGACCGCTTCCACGTCCTCGGATCAACGTTGCTGGGTTGGTTCATATAGCCAATAGGATTGCCACCCAACGAGTTGAGATTGTGTTCAAAACCCAAGTTGTGCATGGCTGACAGCCACAAGTCTTGCTGCTCAGGAATGATCCTATTGACAACCGTATGAATGGGTCCAGTCGTGCCGACGCCCTCGTAACCGTAGTCTGAGGAGTTGATGCCAGTGAAAGTCTCGACCTGTTTCATAGCATCAATCATGTTGTGCCAATTCCAGCCGGGATTGCCAAGCTCCTCCCACCCGTCGTACTCGACAATGGCGGATCGATCCCAGGTCATCAGGTTGAGGGCCGAGCAGCCACCGAGAACTTTGCCCCGGTTCGCTGGGAGCACGCGTCCTTTGAGCCCCTCCTGCGGCACCGTGGTGAAGTTCCAGTCATACACGGTCCCGAGGGTTGAACCCTTCATTCCGGGGATGTTGATTCGGTCCTCATCGAGTGCTGCTGGGCCAGCCTCGATCAGCAGGATGCTGCTGTGCGGCAGACCCTGGCTCAGGCGCGTGGCAAGGGCCGACCCCGCCGTGCCTCCGCCTACAATGACCTATGGAAAGGTTAGATGTAAGATCTGCGAGTTAAAGGTTTTGGATTCCTAACAAGGAGCTTACATAGTCATATGCGTCAGCTTGGGTGCATTCGCCAGCCGGTGCCTGAGCTATCAGTGCGGTCCAGGCCGCAACTTTGGCTGCGTTCAGACGCATGCTTTTTCGCAGGTGCTGACGCGCAAGGGTCTTGAGGGGAGGGGCAAAAGCAATGAGCTGAGGTGCACGGAGCAGTTCACACCCTCATGCATACAGCATCCTTTGATATAACGCGAAGAAGGGGTCGATTTCCCTGAGAGGTCAAAGAAACGACTTACCCAGCTTGGACAGGATAATTCTAACCGCAGGTCTATGAGAGCCACCCCCGCAGGAACTGCAGAAGTTCCTGCAGAGTTCACCAAAAAACGGGGTAATTTGCTGCAAGACAGATCAACTGCTGGTGGGCACAGCACGCGTCCTGCCGATGCACCCGAATTGACGGCCTACAGCGGGACGTCCCATTCTGATCCGAGCCGTGCCTGGTGGACTCCACACTTCCACCTTCTGCATCTGTCCTGGTGCAGCTCAGCTCCCAGAACGGAGATGGTCGTATGCATGGCCCCTTGCGCTATATAATTGACAATTAATCATCACCGAACAAAAACGCGCAGCGTACGGAGTAGACAAGGGGTTCTTGGCTGGTTGATTGCGCAAAGTAGTTCGCACTGTTGAAAGAATCATTCACACTACTTCAATTGTTCTGATAACGGATAGCATATTTCAACACTCCACAGCGTGCTTTGTCAAAATACTGTCTAAGGCGGTTGGAGCACGATGTTTGACAAAATCTGGAAAATCACTCGTACCCGTAAGATGGATAGAACGGCACAGCAGTCGGGAACTTCCGTAGCTCAGTTGCTTTGCAGGGTTCGGCTTGGGCGAAATGAGCAGCCAAAATAACAAAGCTAGTTAGATCCAGGCTGGACCAAGTATGGTCCCCTGGCCAAATGCAACAAGAACGACAAGGTAGGACAAGGTACGGAGTACGAGCACGACAAAACAAGGGACTGAAACTAGCAACAAGCAGGACCTGCGCAAGCGCTGCCGTTGCAACAGAATTACCATTGGAGCTGGAACAAAATACTTCGTAGCCCATAGTTAATTCTTCATTCCGATCCATCATTTTGGCTCCCATGATTTTCGACATTCATTGCCATTGTCCCTTGCCCCTCTTAAACTGATACTTAGTGTCGGGTACGATACTGTTAGCTCCAAGGCGGGGCTGCGACATCTTGAATACCGATTACCTAGAGATCTCTCACGATGGGCCGCCCCCCGCCGCCAAATCCGCTTCCCGAGGACCACAATATCGGAGTGGCGCTCATGGTTCTCACCGGCATCTTGTCTGCCATGGCACTTCTCACGTCTAGCTTACGGCTTTACGTTCGTTACTCTCTTCGCTCCATGGGCTGGGATGATTATTCAATGGTACTGGTAACTCTTCTAGCCTTGGCGCGAATGAGCGTACAGGCAGCGCAAGTCGCTGTTTACGGCAACGGACGACATCGCTGGTTTATTAGCGAGTCCAATTATATCAACAACAATATGCTGGGCTGGTACGCCCAAATTCTACTCTTTGCTTCCGTCTGCTTCTTGAAAGTATCTATTTTGCTCTTGATCATGCGGCTCAAGGACGAGAAGAGGCTAAGATACCTCCTCTACGTTGTCATCGCTGGACTTTTCATTACCAACTTCGGTTCCATCATCATCCTCATCGCCGAATGCTCGCCGCCCTCCGTATATTGGACCGGTGTCGGTGGGACGTGCTGGGACACGAAGGTTCGCATTTATGCCATATATTGCACCATAGGTATGTATTCAGAGGCGACCTCACATGGAACGAGGTCTTTTGCACGTCGCGAGTGCAGGGTTAGAACTAATCCATTTGCATCCGCGTATCAGCATATTCAATCGCCACCGATTTACTGTGCTCTTTACTACCCTTATACGTGGTGTGGAATATTCAACTTCAGCTGCGAACGAAGATTGCTGTCTGCGGCCTGATGAGCCTGGGTCTTTTGTGAGTACTCATGACGTGTTCCCTGATATGCAAGATGACAAACTGACTATCTGTATCAGAGCTACTGGATTCGGCATTGCCAGAGCAGCATCACTGGGCTTGGTTACCGTCGATCTAAGCTGTATGCACAACCTCCTTTCTTCTATTTTTGGGGAGGCATTGAGTTACCATTCTGACCGCATGACCTAATCGCAGGGGACTACGCTATATCCGCTATTTGGTCCAATCTGGAACTGTTTCTCGGCATCATTACCGCGAACCTTGCCCTTAGTCGCTCCATTTACGCTTTTTTTCGCGATCGCAAAGCCAATGCCAATAGCTCGCTCGACAGTTCACGGAAAATTCGCCTTGGATATCTTCAAACGTCTAGCCAACGTCCGCATAATGCTTCTCGGGATCGCCCTTGGTCGACCATCATCCGCCAACCTTCTATCCCTAGGAGCGAAGAAAGCGAAATCCCACTTCAACCAGACGCTCATAAACGCTTAGAGTATACAACAGTTAGCGAATGCGACAGATAATGTTGTTTCAACCTTTCAATTCCCTTTTTAGCATGATACCAGTTAAAGATATTACTGTAAAGGCAGCAATATTTGACCAAAGAATGGTCAAGCTTGGGAAGCTCAATCGTCTTTCCTTCGTCATTAGAACTCCTGGGCCAGCGCACGAGGAAATGTGCAGAGCTGGAAATTTAAGTACCAATTGTGATACTACCATCAAGCAGGTTTACAAGCCGAAGCGCAACGAAGAGGTGCTTTGGACAGTCTGGTGCTGCGATGTGAGGGTCATTGTATCGGATGCTAACTCCGAGCGGGTTGCATTTGGAAACAGCTGGGGCTCTCTTGAAGTGGTTGCAAGTTCCACTGTCGACGTTATGATACCCATGTTCTAAAACACATCACAAGGCGCTTGCTTGTGACGGCTAATACCATTCTAAATAGCCGTGATTATAGTGCTAAAAATCACTGGGCAATCCTTGGGCCTCTCTTGCGCCTATCCTTTGCAGGAATCTCGCCGTTGCAGCATCCATAGGGCGGGGCGGTGGGAGATGCTTCTGAATCCAATACTCCTTGGTCACAATTCTGTGGTCCGGACCCGTCCGGTTGCAAAGCACCCATTCCCCGTCGGCAACATATGGCCAAGATCGCGAAATGATCCTTGCTCTTAGAAAATCCTCGCGTAAACCCATGAGCCATGGATGCACGGCTAAGAACTGAAGTTTAGAAAAGCTCTTCAATGCCCTAAGATTGGGACTTACCGCTGATATAGTCGCGCACAGTGACAAAATCGTTGCCATCAGAAGGCGTGACTTCCAACTTGAGCCCTCTCTTCCTGAGCGGTCTATCCTCTCCGCAACAGCGTATGATAAACTCACTGTCGGAGTCCTCCTCCCAGCTGCCATCCTCCTTTTGCTCACGTGCGTAGGGCCGGTCCTCATCGCTGAGATCTCCATAGGTAACATACTCGGCCGTAGCATGAGCGTTGTCCTCGTGAAACGCTACCCAATCAGACTCCCATTCGTCAAGCTCGGGGAGTGAGGCTTCGATGGAAGAGACCTTCGGGTCGGTTACAGCCAGCGATGAGACCTCATGCCAGGTGCCACTGCCACTGCCGCTGGTGTCTGGCCGGAAGAAGGGGTCAAGCTCGTGTACACTGCGAGCGGTTCTCATGACGGACATCGCGGAAGGAAAAGTGCCTTCCAGAGGCCAGTAGACACGCTTAAAAGCGGCAGAGAGACTGACCGACTCCTTATTATTTCGGAGGTCCTTGAATGAGGGGTACAAGGACCTATCAGGGGAGCTTGACCGTGTAGCTGCCATGGTTGTATAGGAGGCCGGATGCAATGGCTTCGGTCAGGTCAGGCGTGATTGAGCATTTACATGGGAAGTCTGTGTTTGTGGGCGAGACTTTTATAGGGCCACTGGTTTACAAGCTGCTGCCTGAATAAAAGTGCCTAAGCACACGGGAGCTAGAGCCACATCGAGATGACACACTAGCTCTTCCTGGCGCTGTCTTAAAATTGTGTCTTATTGACCCCATAATTTGCTGCTTGACCAAAATCCACTCTTCTCTTCTAATGCGGCGTGTTTCCTTGTTATACCAGCACAGGAAGCTATATTCCAATGTTCTCACACCCGTGCTGTCGCGCTGGCCTCCATCGCATTTAAGAGTCGCCTCAAAAGTACGCTGTCGTCAGCATACATGCAATGGCGACAGCTTTACAACAATCCATCATTTCCAGCAAACTTCCTACAAAAGAACGCCTGAAGATATGGCGTCTCTGTCTCCCTTATCGCGTCATCGAGGTATGCTACGTAGAAGACGACGTGAAACTGGAGCATGCCGAGTATGACCAGGCTTGCATCTCCATGGCAGAAAATTCGGACGAAAACTGCCTGCCACCCTTTCTCCAGCGAGTGAGCCATGAATTCGGCCAGATTGCACTGGGACACCGGCAAATCGAAGTCTTCGATGGATGGGCCACCTGGCGGCAACCCTGTCATGATAAGGTGCTGCTTTGGCGTTGGACAATGTAGGTCTGGTTCAGCTCCGAGGCAAACCACTCCTGGCATGATGATTTCGAAAAAGACTACGTAAATTCTTCAACTGGGCCAGTCAAGCTGATTAATGCCTTGCATCTACCACATCCTCATACAACACTTGGTGCCGGTGCCCGGCATATCGAAGGCCTGAGTATCCCGTAGAGGGAAGCCCTCGAGTTTCCAAGCTTGCCTTTTTGGCAACTCGTAACAAAAGTTCAAACCTTCTGGTGCCAGAAAAGACTATAGTTCTGCATGTAACGAAACGAGATGCTGCAGTTTCTGGCTTATTCAGCGCCTTCGGCGAGGAAACCGTCCAGGTAGTGGACATCAACAATCAAGAGACACTCTGCACATATTACGAATTTTGGTCGTGTCATTCTATGGATACGTCGCCAGCGATTACTCAGGAATTCAAGATCATCCTATCAACCGACACGTTTCGGATTGAAGTGGCCCGGTGGGTGGAAAAAGCAAATTTCCTACTGCTCGCGGTTATCTGGAACGCTGCTTGAATCGGAACGTCTGGCGACGTTGAATACCCAGAAGATATTTGGTCGCCTAGGCCAAATGATTTTCTCAACATGAATGTGCTCACTATGCATTATACTCACCTCCCCTGTGTCATGTGGAAACGGGCCGAGCCGCCAAACTTGCTTCCAAAACTCAACTTCAGATGCTGCTATAATGAGACGTGTCTGGTGGAGTCAGGTGCCATACCACAAGGGACTGAACAACCTCCATGACCGGAAGTATGGGGCATATCGTTGCACAGTCGTCACCGGCCAGATAGTCACAGGTGGCGGTACACTGACAATAGACTTATGCTATGACGCGTGGGATGGCGTGATCATCTGCTGAGTCGTGGGTCTGCGGTGTGCGTCAAAGATGACTATTCGACTTAATGGCTTCTTAGTAGTATGTATGCTCTGTACAATAAAGGCACCCTCTTGCTAATAATTGGAGTGACCGCCTCATCTACATCGTGGCCACCGTTTCATTCCATACATCTAGGAATAACATAAAGTTGTCGGCGAGACCCGAAAGTGCAATATTGCCTCAAATAGCGACGAATTTGATAAGTATGATAGCATCAGAAATCGTATTGTAGCTATTTACGCCAGAAAATCATAGCGAAAATAAAAATAATAAAACAAGACTCGGGGTCACATCTTACCGAACCGAACAAGAGGCTTGAAATAGTGGATTGGAAGGGGATGTTTCTAGCGAACATAGACTACGTGGAAAAGATTAATGAATTCCGTGCTGGATTTTGTAAGGCCAACAAACCTGGAAACTAAGGATCACGATGCGGTAGCCACGGCCCTCAAACGACTATCGATCGGTCTCGAATTTGTACAAAGGAGAGCTTCTATGTGACTTTAACTCCTCGCCGTTGATTGTAGGGCACTGTAAGAGCCGAGATCATGTATATTGTTCGTCCCAATTCATACCTTCGTGATGATGGTAGCTACCGCCGTCTCCATGTCCCAAGGTACTGCTAAATCCTCCGGTCTGTGGTACATACCTGTATCATCGAACATCCATCTGTCGTCTATTTCGGGATACGACATCATTTTTCCAGATTCTTTCTCAATAATAAACAGATTTTCTGGCTCACATGAAAAATAGTGCTCTTCGCAGGCACCCGTCCATCCTTCCCACTTATCTCCAGAAAGCACAAAGCACTGCACTAAATTTTCGAAAACAACCAACTCCTTCGCACCCCAATGGTACCACCAAAAACAAGTATTCTCAGCCTCAAATTTAAGCCGACGAATACGCTTGCCACAATTCTCAAAGTACGTATAATCTTGTTCTTCTCCGATGTCGATAATATCGATATCAAGTATAGCCCAAACATATGTCTTTTCCTTTTTGTTTGACAAGAAAATCTTCTCATACTTGGAAGTATGAGTGGCATGGAAACGGCTTTCTCGGCAGATATGCAGAACCCTGGGAACTGGCGTCGAAGAGACAAGGTGCGGGTTTAATGCTTTGACCACATTAGGTTTGGGGGCCGCACCGACGACACGCACTCGAACGACGCGAGGCTCGACCATGAACGCCCATATCTGAGCCCGAATTTCGTATGGCAGATCAGTGAAGGAGGCCATGTTGTGTATGTATCCGATATGTTTGCTTTTGCCCTGAGGTTGTGCTGCCTAACTGAAGTCGTGGAGCAAAGAGGAACAATTGGAAATTGTACTCCGTATCGACTCGCGTGATATTGTGGAGGCCAATTGCTGCAAGGCCATTGGCTTTACTCCTTAATGGTCGGTAGCAATTGAATAGGCTCAAATTGCGCCCGCTCCTACTAGTCCGGATGGTAATGAAGTTCAAGAGCGTATAAGTATCCCCCCCCCTCCTTTTCTTTTCGGTTTCAGTTTGTTCTGTTCATCTCTTCCCAGCCGCTTGCCGTACAGCATGTGGGGTCGCCACTCGTCGGGAGCATAGCAAATCGGGTTTAGTACGAGTAGGCGTCTGGACCTTCTCTGCCGCGTCACAAGTGGCTGAAAAAAGTCCAATCCGTATTTGGAGAGTTCTCCCGGGAGAGTGCCAGGGGCCCTTGCAGTACCAGTTGGCCAGCGAGGGAGAGTCTAGGCTCGGTCGCGTGGCGAAGTAATCCTCTAAAAAACTAGCCGACGCCGAGTCTCTCTGCTTCCGAGGAAGTAAGTCCTATATCGTAACTGTAGCGGTTGTTTCCCGAGCCGTCAAACTTCACCAGGCCTCCGCCGTTCCCATATATTTATATACTCGGCTTACCAGATTCTATACGTACTTACCGTTTCATGACAACTCTCAAATCGTTGATCGCTCATTCTCCCTCCTCGTGCCATTGGTTTGCTTTTACCTAAATGTTGCAATTCGTCAATATGAAAGCTGTTTTATTTCTCTTCCTCTCAGCAGTTGTCGCTGGGTCGTGGCAGCCCGAATACGAATGGGACCCTGCCACCGTCAAGTCCTGCGTGGAATGGTATAACAACGGCATGGGCAGGACGTGTGAGTACATCAGGGATCTTTTCGGCATCACTCCGCAAGAGTTTCACGCTTGGAATCCCTCGGTCGGCCTCGACTGCAAGCCATGGAATTTCCAGTCCTACTGTATCCTGACGCAGGAAAGGTTGGATAACTCAGCAAAGTCGAGAACAAGTACTACCAGTACGACAACTGTCACCACCATAAGCACTTCAAGCACACTTGGGCCGTCTCCCACAGCTTGGGTATTACTTGGCTGCTACGTTGAGAACACCGCAAGCAACACAATCCCGGTTCTGCAGAAGCTGATGAGCGGCGAGGCCGGAGATGCGGCTCTCACCATCCCGAAATGCCAGGACATGTGCTACCGCGCAGGATTTCCCTTCTCTGGCGTCGAAGATGGCAACGAATGCTGGTGTAGTCCCTATGTTGCGGGCGAATTTGCCAAGGATTCTGCCGATTGCAATCTCCCTTGCAGCGGCGATCAGAAGACCATCTGCGGCGGCAAGGACCGTCTTAACATCTTCCAGGCTGAGCAGCCAGACAAGTCAATAATTGTGCGCACGAGCGCGTTATCCAAGTCAACTAGCCCGCAAGCATCGTCGGCCAGCACCCAGGTACCATGGACCAGTACGCAATACATATCGGCCTCTCCTATTCCGACGCAATCTCAGTCAGGTGCAAGGAGGAATCTTATGATGTTTTGGTAGAGGATTTGGAGATTGGTACCGGGGCTTAAGGATATCTGGATACAGATGAATGAAGGCTCGTGGCCCAAAACAGTTCAATTTCTTTGTAAGGAAATCTGGAGCTGTAGTATTGCATCCCAAAACAGAGCCCGCTGCCACTTCATAGCTAAATGTTTATAGACTATACGCTCCAGTATTTCCTCCCACAAAGTTACGGTGAATATCTTCTATGATCTATATATGCCAGAGCAACGCATGACCTTGGAAACACTGAGTCTAGGTCTTGCAAACGGCCTGCCCGGAGAGTGACCGTGCGAGGTGAAAGAATCTGTTTGTGTAAAATTGTGGAAACTAAAATACAAGTATTCTTGTCGTCTTGGAGTCCGAGATTATGCTAGCGTTCGTGGGATCTTTGAGGCTAGGATTAAGAAACTGATCTCTGCCCGGCGTAGTGTGGGCTTGGTGCCGAATTAATAAATGGGCTCTGTTTACGTGTCGCATTCTGCTTCATGCGTTCAACGGAAAACAATTTGAAATATTGCGTCAAATGCTGCCCCAAGCTGCGGTGAGCAACTGCAATGTCTGTTTGGATTGTTAACGAGTCGGCCGGTGGAAGTGGCGGTGTCTCGCTAGCGTTAGGGGCTCGACTTGTCTTCGCGATAAGAGTCATATGTGTTATGAGCTGAATGAGAATTTTACTGGTATCTCTGAAGATGAACGAGAAAAATCTGGTTTGCATACGGGAGGGGTTGGTGCTAAAGCAGAGGCAGAGGCGGAGGCTGTTAATGGAAGAAGGTATTTGGTGAGGGGAAGCTGGCCAAGACTGTCAGGCCATAGACTAGGCAAAGGTCTGGGAGTCAAACGAGCAGGAAGTGGTATGGGAAGAAACTAACAAAGGAATATGCCTTCTTAGCGCAAGAGAGCTGTCGCATGCTAGTCCAAGTCTTGATGGCGGCACGGAGACGCGCGGCTGTCTCAGCCCATTCGAAGAGGTATGGGTGGATCAACTGGTGCATTGCATTTGTTCGCTAATTTCTTGTTAAAGACTTCGTCGAAGTATTGCTCGCCTGTTTGGCATCTGATGCGATCGCTACGGCTCCGTACTGTGGCCGCCCCCCTCCTTGTCCAAACACTACCGCCAGCACTTCCACTGCCGTGGCAAGTGTAACTCTGGCTTGTGTTCCTAACAACATGGCCTGTTGTGATGACTTCAGAGGCGACAATACAGTTGACGAGCATTTGTTCAATGGCTCTTCCAGTGTGCTGCCAGAATCTCTTTGTCCGATTTCATACATTTGAGGCTGACATCACTATTCCAACTTCGGGCAGCAGAGAAAATGTCGGCCCTGCATTCCTGGCTTCTGACCCAGGCAGTGTCAGGGCGCCTGCAGCTGCTACTATGCCGGCATCAGCGCTGATGCTGCCGTCGCTCTAGGCTGTTGGCTCTTTTTGTGCCAATGTCATGGGTCCAGGTGAGTCGATGACCCACTGGAGGCGCCTTTTGCGCTAATAATCAATATCTTCGCGGGTGACCTTGGCTTGGCTTGCGTTAGTATTAAAGCTCTTGAAGCGTCTTTACCGTCGCAACTTTTAAAGCTTACCCCTACCTTCTGAATACCCAACTTCTACGTTACCTCTCTAGTTGAAACCGATATTCGCTGGGGTGCTGGTGCAAGCTCAGGGCCAAAAAATGGAAAAATAGAAAATGTGGAGGGATTTCAGTAGGCCTCAGCGGCAAGGAAAGATAAAGAGAGCATAGGAACGATATGATCAGATAGGGACGCATGTTAATATCTCTTCTCAGGGCGCCAATAGCTAATGATTTAGTCATGGAGTTCGTCGGACAGTTAAAACCTCTTCCTTTATGGAATAATGAAGAACACATGGTTCCACCCATATCGACGCCTCTTACCGTAATTTACACGAGTTGAGAAACGGCTCTCACGCCTACGAGTTCCGCCCCCAAGGACTTAAATTACTGTTGCGGCTGAGATTGTAAAACTTCCGTGTAGGCTGGGCCCGTGTCTTGACTTACATGACTGGCTTGGCCTTTAATATGTTGTTTCGCCCTCAACAATCTAGATTCATTCGGGCAGAATATAGCGCTTATTAATGTAACGTATTAAAAGTATAAAACTACGTACGTCTACGTTTGTACCTATAATTCTATTTCTTTCGACTCGACACTCTAGACATGGATGTAGACGCGGAGAGGTAGGGGCTTACCGGTGGGATTTCCCCCTTCGGTCAAAGAAGGGTGGTCAATAGCCTTGTCGTAGCACCGCAATTCCTTTTGCTACTAAGATCTGCATTACTCCGTAGATGACTTATATCTTAACTACTTTACCGAAAGTGAGGTAAATTCGCTGCCCAGGCTGCAATATACACGTCCGGTGGAAGAGAAAATATCGATCTAAACGCCTCGCCGATTTAAAAGATGCGTGCTAGCATAGTAGCTAGTACCACTAAGTACCAGGGAGCATGATACCCAGCTGCTCTGGCCCAACTCCCTAATTAAAAACTGGAAGAAACAGGCCATCGGTGCAAACATCGTGAGAAGACATGAGGCGAACCATAGATCCCCCTGTGTCTTCGTAGGGAACCGGTTGCTAAATGGCAGCACGACTGCAAGTAGTATGCCGCCGATGAGCACCGTGAAGACGAAGAACGTACCTACAAGATTGGAGCTGCTATGGGGCTCGGGCTACGGATAACCGATAACATTATTAGGAATTACATTAAAGTCATTGTGCGTTGGGCCATAATATGGTTGCGGTTCGAGAATTGCGAGAGCCGCCATGTCCCCTGCCGTGCAGGGCTTAGCTACCTCAACATAGATTGGTGACAGCACATCCTGCGGGTGACTTAGGAGAAGCAGATAGATACTGATATTGCTAATTGTAAAGGACAATGTTATGATCTCAAGAGGCGTCGAGTGCCGATGGGTAACGTTTCTCGCACTAAGTTGCATGACTAGCCATAGGACCTGGCCGAGGGCAATGACTTTGACGAAAAGGTCCCCCTTGTCCTTCTTGGCAAATGTTTCCTCTGAAACGCTGGGTATCTTCGTGATGAGACGCCTCTTCTATGCCGTATATAGCTGCGCCGCCGTCAGAACGCAGACGTCCCCTTCCATCGTAAGAATGGTCCCGACACTAAACGTCTCGTCCTTTAGTATTTTGGCGTGATTGTCGGCGAATACTTCACTTCCAAGCTCCGTATGTCTTGCGCAAGGCTGCTTTGTCGGGGTGGTGGTGCAGACCCTGGGTCAGAAAATGGAACAACGGAAAATGCGAAGGAACTCTGGTGGGCCTTAGAGGCAAGGAAAGATAAAATGGAGGATGGGGACCATATGATCAGATTGCCACACCTGTTCATATCATCTTTAGCGACGCCTGGGGCCATTGGTCTAGTCACGATATTCGTTATCTAGTTTAACCCCTTTTTCCTTTAGTTAATACTGAGGAACACAGGGTTCCTCCTACATCGCTGCCCTACAGTGACTTACACGACTTAAGATATTCTCTCATGCCTACGAATTCAGTCCCCAAGGGCTCAAATAGCTACTAAGGTTGTGGTTGTGGAAGTGTTGTGTGGCTGGGCCGGTCCCCTTGACTTACACGACTGCCGCTGTGCGTGGCCTTTGGCGTGTTGTTTCGCCCCCACAAAATATACTCCGTATACCTTATATAATTAGTATTACTACGTATACTGTATATACTTACGGGGGGATATACTACTTATAATACGAAGTACTACTAAGGAGTATTTTAGTTACAAAACGTAGAGTAGCTTAAGGATACTATTTTTTTTCGCCTTATAAAATTTGCAATAGTCGAGCATAAATACAGAGACTTATTTATCTCTAGACCGAGCAGCCTAGTCTCTGACTGTTACCGTATAATCTTAGAAAATTCGTTACCGCCCCGAAGCTCGTAGGGTTATGAAGGTGGGCGATAAGACAGGGTAAGTGCATGTGACTGCTTGTACTCCGTACTTCATACTCCGCACTCGTAGGACGCCCAATATCCCCGAAATCCAGCCGCTCCCAAGGCCAAGGTAGTATTGGGCGGCGTTCTAAAAAAAAAAAGCCAATAAGACGCCGCTAAATCATGCGTGGGCGAGGACGAGCACCTTCCAAGGCTGCCGGGGGGGAGGGGGCCAAT
>JALHBU010000169.1:0-26511 GCA_024340005.1 Tolypocladium tropicale | reverse complement strand
GGGGGGGGGCTCACAGGGTATAGAGGCGATATATGAAGGCGCTCAGCACGGCACCGACGGTAGCACCAATGATCTGGCCCCAGAACTGTGCTTTTGGTGAGGCCCCAAGCAAGTGTCCCGTCTTGAGGTCTTGCATGAGATCTCCTGCTTGCAGAGCACCCTGATCATGCAAACTTTAGCGTGAGAAGACGTCCCGTGGTTTCTTTCTGGGGGGGTTTGGTTGGATTGTTGGAGGGGCATCAGATGACGTGTGACTTACCGCTTCCGACTACACATCATTATAAAAGTCTCGTCAGCGAAAGTTCCACAGAACGGGGAAGTCAAAGAACAGAAGCGCGGGTAGATAGAAGCAAGGCGGACAAAAGCGCATACCAGCCGGGAGTTGGGTGCACTTACGACAGCTCCAGCAACGAGGTTGATGAGAACGCTGGACTTATTGGTTTGGGGGATGATGAAGGCGAAAAATAGCTGAGCCAGCTTGCTGATGCCGGACACGGGGTTGAGGTCCGTCTCGCCGAGCGCCCTAACCCCCATTATGCTGAGAACGAGCGCCATCAAGACGGCAATACCCGTTGCGTACAGGGGCACCAGGTCCCCAAAAACGATACGGATCGTTGAAACGCACAACAGAATGGACAAGACGAGCCCCACGGTCACAAGTCGTCCTCCAATGAGCTGCTCACGCGGAGCGTCATCCTGCTCGTCGCCATCGACTTGCTGCTGGCTGGGGTCAGCGGGGGCTGAAGCCTGGTCCTGGTCCTGGTCCTGGTCTTGGTTCAGGAGCAGAGAGTACCGGTGCGAGGGGGACCAAAAGAATGCCTTGACGCTGCCGAAGTCAACGCGCTGGCGCAACGCGGCGAGCTTGGTGCCCAAGATGGGACGCAGGGCGATACAACCGAGGCTGACGATGGCGTCGGCCAGCATGATGGCTAGGGAGATCCAGACAATCCAGCCCTTACTTCCGTGCTCCCAGTCATCGACAGGGCCAGGAGCCCAGCCCTTGAACTTGGCCAGAGGGCTGAGGATACCCCAGCCGATTACGGCGCCGAGCGTCATGTGCAGCGTTGTCTCGGCGCCCATGATGATGCCCTGGCCGACGTAGGCAAGGCTGGGGTTCAGCGTCCAGAGCCAAGTATGGGCTGCGATGCTACCGAAGATGGGTAGGTTGCGCAGGACTGGGAGAAAGTAGGTTGAGACGGTCGCGATTCCGGAGACAAAAAAGCACAGGAGCAGAAGGCGCATGTTTGAAGCCCAGTCTGGGTTTGGCTGCTGCTCGCCTTCATCTTCTCCGGCAGGGTCAGTCTGGCCCCCGGCCAGGGGCGTTGGCAGGGGAGAAGACAGGCCCTCGCGAGGAACGAGACTGGCAAACCCTCCGCGGGCTGCCGCGTCGATGTCCTCCTTGCTGGAAGACTCCTGCCCGTGGAGGACAGATATAAGGACGGCAGTGCTGAACCCACTCGGGAACCTCAACCGTTCTCGGATGATAACCTGACGGCGCCTGGCAAGGTGTTAGCAATACAGCCGGCCGAGAAGCCCAAGCACGTGGGAGATTGGGGCCGGTCGATCCCCGAGGGGGGGCCTCTCACAGTGGCACGGCAAAGACGACACCGAAGTAGCACAGGCCCAGAGACCACACGATGAGTTGGGCAATGCTCAGTGACAACGGGCCCTGCTCTTGCGGGGCCAGTAGATATTCCATGGCCGGTATCTGTGGCTCATGCAGTCAGACAAGAGCGCGCGGGTGAGGTGTGAGCAGAAAGGGGTGGGTATACTGACGACGCCGACGAAGCCGCAGCCAAGGGGCATGATGGCCATGCCGCAAGCGACGCTCTGGAGCAGCACATTCTCAACGGGGGTGAAGGGGAACTGGAGGTGCGGGCGCAGCAGCCGGAAGATGCCAAAGCCCATGAGGCTGGCGGGCATGGACATGATGGAGACCCAGCCCGTCTGGAGGCCGAAGTAGACGTTGGCCGCGCATATCACGGTTCCGACGGCGAGCCCGGCCGCCACGCTTCGGAACGTGAAGTGACGTCCGGGGGCGAGGGTGCGCGGCGCCGAGGCCGGCACTACCGGCGGTTCCATGAGATAGAATCGACGCGTCGATGGCGGTGCGTCGTGATGGGTGCAAAGCGAGGCTGGACGAGGGATCTTATGCGACTGTGCGTCAACATGCCCCGGCCATGCCCGTCGATTGATTGCCCTTAACTTGGGGGACTGCTGCTGAGGCTCGGATGCGCGCAAGGCAGCAGTAGGGCGTCCAATCTATGCTGACGGCCGTGACTCCTGTCGACGTGACTTGGGCGGGCTAATCTACGAGTACTCGAGGTGTACTTAGAAGGCACACTTCTTGATGACCAAATCACGCCTTCCAGTGACGTCGGCCGGCGGCACGGCGCTGACCAATCAATCTTCCACTTCCGACTTCTAACTACCCCAGCTCTACCTAGCTAGCTACCCTGGACGCCAAACTTGGCACAATCAATGCTTTAACACTCCCCCCCAGGGTCCCTGGGCTACGATATACATGGATCGACTCTTTGCAGTAGCAAGGCAGCACCAGAAACACCGCACGGTACATACAGCCGCTCTGCGGCATGTGCGCGCGCCACCGCACCCGGTGAACATGGCAACCCGAGCATCGTTAGAGGGCCTATCCACCCCATGCGAGGGCAACTTCGACGCCCTCGCCGCATCACCAACCAGCCCTCCTCCTCACAGACCGAAGCTGTCCAACAGCGAGCTCGCGTCGGGTTCGTGGAACGCGGGAGGCGCCGCGGCCGACGACTTGGTTGCCGCGCCTGCCTTCACCCCGTCTCTTGTCGCCGCCATCCTCAGACCTCGCTGTATCGGCGGCAGGTCATCAACAACCAGTGAGCTTCTGCGTCGCAAGAGCTTGAGCGGGTTCACCTCTCCACCGAATCCTGCTGCTGCCGGCTGCTGGAACTCCCAGTTTCGCACTACCGAAGCGTAGTGTCCTAGTCAGCCTATTGTCGTCTGCGAACTGGCAAGCCGGTAGCTCAACTCACCTAGATCCAGGCCAAGGAGGTCGCAGCCCATCCGGTCGTACAGCTTGGCGCTGTGCAGCACAAACTCCCACTCTACCTTGGGCGTCACCTTCGATGCCCCCCGCAGCGTCTGCAGTGTCTGCTGGCGCAGCTGCGAGTAGAGGACGACGAGCGCTGGGTCATCCGTCAGGAACAGACGTGATTTGATATCCGGGGAGCAGGGAGTTTCCAGGAGCGCGTAGACCGGCATCTGCCATCACAAGTTAGCTTCAGTGACTAAGCGCACCACCCTCTCACGAGATATCTTGATGCCACCCACAATGAGCGCCCTGACGGCCATGTCCCTGCGGCCAAGCATCCAGAAGGCCCATGACGCGAGCCATCTGTTGCCCTCATGCGCTGCCAGGGGGAGGACCTCGTCCTGAAGCAGCTTGCGTAGCACGGGCCCACCATCTCCCTCATACACTCGAGTGATGGCGATGGCTAGTTGCATGTCCTTCAGCTGCCGCAGGCAAACCTCGACAGCGTCCTCTAGGCGACCGCCCAAGAGGAAGAAGGCGGCAGCATATTCTGTCTTCTGGTTAGCAGCAGGCGCTTCGCCTCGGATGACGGACTCGAGCTCACTAAAACGTCGCTTGCTGAGCAGAGCATACGCATTCTTCAGCGCCGTCCTGCGCCACCTGGCGTCCTCAAAGTCGTTTGCCAGTAGCCGCTGTGTGGCTGCCTGCTCCTTGTTCCAGCTCGCCATCCGCCAGAGCCCCTGTAGCACCGTCTTTTTGCGAAGAGCCAGGTAGAAGAGGCTGCAATCTTCTGGGTTTTTGACTTCGCTCTTGGCATACTCATTTCGAGCGATTGTCTCGAAGTGCTTCCTCTGCACACATGTCAGCTACGCTGCTTCCTGCCCCGCGGCAATAACACTGCCTCAGGTAACTCACCACCGCATTCGCATCAGAGAGCCACATGAAGATTCCGCTCCCCCGCGCATGCTCCCATAGCATCTCGCCGTGTGCCTGTCGGGAGACAAAATCAACGAGCAAGTCCTGGCTGCTCGAGTGAAATGCCCAGTTGATTTCCCTCCATGACAGGTGCAGATCGCTGGTTCGCCCTTTTCGTAGGGCGTTCTGTCGGAAAAAGAGCACAAAACGGGCTCCATTCTCGTCCATGGAGCGCCTATGCTTTTCCACCAGTGCCACACACTCCACCATGTCTGCCAGCTGGATCTGCTCGTGGCCCGAGAGCTGGGGGATACCGATTGTCAACAGCTTTTCGTTGATGGAGACTGCCATAAGTTCAGAGAAAACGTCATCATTCTCTTCGTCATGCGCCTCGTTCAAGAAAGAATCTTTGGCTCTGTCGGGCACATGATTCGGCGTAGTCTGCGGGCTCACGTGTCAGTCACATTCCATGATAGTATGGTTAGTCCACGCACAGAATTTGTGTAAAAGTCACTCAGGTCCAATCCCAAATAGTCGTCCACGGCTTCGCCTGGGACGAGGTATTTGAGCGTCTTGTGCAGGGCCGCAAGGATGCGCCGTACAAGAAGGCTCTTGCCGGCCAAGATGCACTGGCTGAGAAATTGCGGGTGGAAGACCGGGATGGGCCCGTTGAACCTCTGGACGGCCTCGAAGAGATCCCACGTCCCGTCCTTGCGATGGGTGAGGCGAGCATGCGCCATGAGGGAATCCCCACCGCCGGCACGTCTGTCGTAAACAAACAGCTGGTTTCCAGCGCCGACAATCAGGTGGCCGTCCCCAAGCCAGGTGGAATCCCCAATGGGATGGGGTGTGAGGTCGCGGATACTGATCTCCCGAATCGGTGCCCAGGCAGGACCCTTATTGAGATAGTCGAACCGCATCTGCGACAGCAGTACAACGCGATACTGGAACCCGACAGCCAATATGGACTGGCCGTCTGGCGTCGACGTCCAGTCAAGATCCTGTATCACGTTCTGCAGCGTGTAGTCCTCGTCAAACTCCAGGCGGGAGCCACCGATATCCCAGATGGTCAGTTGTGACCTTGCCGAGTTCACGAGTGCCGCCTTCTTCAGCATACTACCGCTAGCGAGAGCTGGATCAGACAGGCCCGTTTCCGTGCAACACGTCGACAGCCAGTCAATGCCTTGGCGCGCCGTGTCGACACGAGCCGTCCAAAAGTTGACCCGACCTGTGCGAGTATAGGAAATCGCGACGTCGCGGGCGAACACGTCTAGGAACCCCGATGCCACGGGAGACGATCCGGCAGGATCCACGGGCAGGACATACTTCAAGCCCTCTGCTATGCCGAGCTCGAAACGGCAAAACTCGCGGATGCCTGCGCCCTCTCTGGTCCTGGGGTCCTCTCGATAGTGCGGCAACTTGACTTCCCAAACAAGCCCCTGCCCGACCGATGTTATCGTAGCGATGTGTGCCGTTGTGGCCTGCTTTGCATCGGGCCGGGGCAGTATGATGAGGCACAGAGGATTGCCCGGGATCTGGAAGGAGCATTGCGCCAGCGACGAGGCGATATCAGAGCGACAGTCCCAAAGAGATACCGTGCTCTTGCCCAGAAGGACCACGAAGCGGCCTTTGCGAACCACGCAGATGCGATGTATGTGCCCTATCGCGGGGATGACGCTGCGGCGGGTCAAGGGAAGCGGCATGGCATCGCGCGACCGCGACGATGAGTGCTGCCAAACGACGCTTTCGCCACCGCCAGTCCTCGACACGACTGCCCTCCCACTGAAATTGCGCACCATCTTCTTGATAGCGGCTGAGTGGCCTGTCCAGACGGCCTGCAGGCAAATACGCTTGTCATTGGTGGTCGGGTCGAAGAGGTCAGCGACGTTGCATGAGAAGACGCCAGCTCTGCCGTCAAAGGCATGCACAATCATGTGCAGCCTCCCGTCCAACTTGTCACAATACGTCTGAACCTGAACATGTGGCGAGTCGTGGAGGCTAAGGAAGCCCCCCATTGTTTCGAACTGACGAGACTGCACATGAGCAACGTTAAAAACGCCCGGGCTGTCGTCGGCGCTGCTCCCTACGTTCTCTAGCGCCCACGCCGACATGACGCCGCGGCTGTCGATGGCCAAACATATCTCTGGGCTTTTGTGGGCGACGGCCACGAGATGGTCCAAGGCTACGTCGTCAGTACTTTGGTCATCTGCCATACGGTCCTCGACGGCTCTCTCTACCGAGGCCGTAAAGTCGCGGCCGTCGATAATGCAGACGAGTCGCGAGCTGAAGGTCGGCCCTCCCGAGTCATGGAGACTGACACGCCCCCAAAGTTGCCAATGGCGCCCATCGCTCGTGTCCGTCGGGGTCCATATGCGCACTGAATCATCGAGGCAGAAGGTATAGAGGACGTTCTCGGCAGCCTGCTCGGGGTGGAAGGGCCTGCGCCACCTGATCGCGGTGACAATGTCGGGATGCTGGAGGTACGTCACGTCAAAGCGAACCTCATCCGCGCCGTAGGTCAGGCGCCGCCAAACCTTGGGCAGGCGGTCATACTGACTGATGCAGGCGATGTATGCTGAATCGTGTGACACCTCGGCAGACTTCGCCGGGCTGGGCAGTGTCTTGTTCCATGAGCAGACTGGTTTATCCCTGGTCGCAAAGAGGGAGAGGGAACGAGAGGCGACTAGAAGCTCCTCAGAGCTGCCCCAAGATAGGCAGCAAGCTGTGTCGGGGTTCGGAGACGGGATATCGAAGCAGGACTGCTGGGCCCACTGCCAATCGATCGTAAGCTGAAGCGACGATGCCGAGACGCGAAAGGGGGGGACGGAACCTTCAGACTGCCGTCGCCGACGCTAAGCGGCCGGTACACTCGAGTCTGCGAGGCTGTACATGTGGCGATCTTGCCAGACGCTTCATCAATGGCAATGGCCTCCAATTCATGATCGACATCGTCATCGTAGACTGTCTGAAGGACGGTGTGAGCCCCTTCGAGGACGGTAAAGGCGCTGCCGCTTATATATGCCTAATGGTGAGAAGAGACCCCCATCAGCCCAGTCCGCTTTATGGAGTTATCAGAAGGACGGCCGCGACCAGGAGCTGACGTACGTTGTGGTGCCGGTTGTTCCAGAAGCCCGTGGCCAGTCCTTGAAGCCTAGACTGTGGCTGTCCTGGAAGGACGGCAATCATACTGCCAGAGGATTCGCGCCGTGCATATGCATGTCGTTCCTGAGTGTCTTCTCGTTGGTCTGCTCACAGGCAAAGTGCCCCTGGATAGAGCAGAAGTCGGTCAGGCGAGAGCCGAGATCCTTTTGGAGGACGCGAATTCGGCAGGAACATAGGCGTACTCGTGGGCGTCACCGTCCGAGACACAGAGCTGACGTATGGCAGCAGATGGACAAGGCCCCAACATGCATCAAGACGATCGTTTGCGGGCAGTCATCGTCGTATATGTGTGGGTTGAATACGGCAAATGTCCATAAAGCACGTAGCTTAATGTTAGCTAGGTAACTGTTTAGAGTACGGATAACGCGCGCCGTGACGCAACTGTGGACCGCATCGGAAGCTATTAGCTAAGCGGCTTTGGATGGCTTCAGAAGTACGTGCATGAAACACTGCGCATCAACTGCACGACACATTACGGAGTAGTAGACCACAGGATTACCGCTTTGTATTTGAACATGCAAATTTTCAATGCTAGTACCCTACATGACCCAGAATACCAGGTCAGAAGGAGCTACGAACAGACACCCGGCCATTGCATCGCAAAAGCCCCCGCCGTGATAAATTGGGAACCAGGCTGGGAGTTGAAGTGCCTTGGGTCGTGCTGACAGACATGATTCCGCAGCCTGGATTACCTACGAGGAACTTGACCTCGTCTGAGTCTTCATCGCCGCGTCGTGTCTCCGTGACCTTTCACCACATCTTCACGCTATGATTCCGCAGCCATCGCCATTTGGCAGACACTCTGCCTGGTTCTGAACCAAAATCACGATCCTGCCCTGTCCATCGGCCTCCAGGGCCAACTTTGCGCGCATTGAGGATCCGGTGAGTTGGTGTACTTTGCTTCGGGGTAGCAGCGGCTCTTTCGCCGAAAGTCGCCCTGCCTCATTGGAAGACGCCTAACGGGGAAAAGGAGCTTGAGGAGTCATATTGGCAACCGCTGCTTCTCCGTCTACCTCTGGAGATGATGCAAGTGGCGCTGTCCCTTGGAGTCCCCGGTGTCCTAAACGCGAAATTCTGCTGGAGGCCACACCAGAGGATCGCGTGAATGGCACAAACTCCGAGTCCCTCTGGCCTCGACTCGCGGCCTCGGCCGGCACTGCGGGTGGGCGAGAAGGGATGCCGCGTCGCGGACTCGGCTTGATGCGCACGCTTCTTGCAAGCGCACTGCGGCTCAGGAGCCCGGGTTTTGGGGGCAACCGCAGCTTATCCACCAGATGTGCCGGCACCGGCGCTCGGGGGGTCGTAGACGGCAACGGCGCCATGAAAACCGACCCTGCTGGCCCTAGACGGTGTTGCGGCTCCCATGCCTGTGTGTCTCCAGCAGCGCTGGACGCAGCAGTAGATTCATCGTCAACCTCTCTCACCGGGGCCATGAGCCTCGAAGGCACGGGATTTGCCATAGGCACTGGTAGTCCAGTCCAGCGGGTCGGGGTGTCCATGGAAGAATGGGGATAGTCGCGGTCATAGACGGATTGCCTCGCCGAAAACTTTGCCGGCAGCGACCTCCAGCTGCTGCGTTGATGCCGCTCAGACCCTGTTGCGAATCCAGAATCCGATTCGGCCGTGATTCTCTTGGCGTCTTTCATGTGTTGTTTCCATCGGCCAAGGACCCGGCTCCTGCTCTCGCGGCCATGCCTTCGCTGGACCATTGTTGCCGTGTGCGCTTGTCCGCTTATCTGCAATGTTGCAATGGACCACGCCTTTAAGCAACGGCGCTGCTCTTGCGCTGCCCACAGACCCCAGGCCTGATCCTCCAGGTATTCCTGGTGTGCAGAGCTTCTCCCCCATAGCCTCAACCATGCTTGTCTGTAAGAGGACTTGGCTTCTTCCTGGAGCTGCCTTTCCGCGACCGCGTGCTCCCTCCAGCCCGCGAAAATCACTCGGCGCTTTTCATCATCGTTCGCCAACGTAGCATAATCGGCAATTCGCGCTTGATCCTGCGCCGCTAATGTCACTTCCTTCCAACGATCTAGGGCGGTGTAAAAGTTTCGTTTCTTCCGTGTCGAGGAAACCTGCGTGTATCTCATCATGAGATAGCGTCGCACAATCTTCTTCATGCGAATTTTGCGTCGCTCCACGGCGGCGTCGAAGACTTTCAACAGGCACGTCGACCTAATGTAAAGGCGCGCCCGGCCTTGCAGGTGCGACAGGTCGGAGCATTCGCGGCTCAAATGCCTCATCTGGTCGTAAACCCTGGCTTTCGCTGTGAGCTGGTGGTGGTGCCACGCTTCGCTGCTCGCCTCTTTGTCATGCCGCGCCGCTTGCAGCCACTTGTCAAGCAGCTTCGTGACAGACAGATACTCGCGTTTCCAGCGGAGTGCTTGTGCTCCTGCACGCAGATTCCAGTGAGCGAATGCCGCTCTTGCTTGTTCTGTCATCAGGTACGACTGACAAGCCTGGCTCCGCCGCTTGACCTCAGCCTGGTCCAGCCATTCGCCTAGGTAAGCAAAGGCAAGTCGACTTGACCCAACTTGTAGAGCTGCCGTCAATCTAGTGCCCCCTTCTTGGGCTTGGCATAGCCACTTGCTGGCGGCGTCGACTTCTCTGTAGCGCGTACAGTACGCTGTTGCATCTTGTCTGAGCGCTGCATCTTCGCAAGCATTCGGTATCCAGTGGCTGAGCGTGCCCGATCGCATCCTGCGTGCGCATTTCTGGCGGGATGCTTGTTCCAAGATTTGACATGTCCATCGTTCGAAAGCGCGCTGGGCCAATTTGAGACGATGAGCCCCGGCGATGGCTGACGCGGCCGAGCTGAGGAGCTCGTCCTGATACTTGACAGCACGTTGAAGTTTCTGGACAGCGGTGGCCGCTCTCAGGCTATCAGCGGCGGGCAGCTTCGAGCTGGGCGCGAGGCTCCATCCTTGAAAGCAGCGAAATCGTATCATGTGTCGTCTCGCGACGGCTTCTCGCTCAAGTCTTGTTGCAGTCCGGTGAGCCCAGAGGTTGAAGACTTTGCTGGCGAGATAGATTTCGCGAGCTCTGACCGCGCGATATAGTAGCCGTTCGCCTTGCTGCAAATGAGTGGCGTTGTCCTCTGAAAGCGGCTGGTGCAGTATGATTTCTTCACCCGACGATGGAGTCTTTGCCGCAATGCCGCCTTTCGCAGCGGGCGAGGCGTCGGAACAACCGTTCACGGCCGATACTGGCCCTGGCTTTTTTCTCGCAGTATCACGGCTGTCCTTGCCGTCTCGGTCGCCGTTTCCAATTTCCCTCTTACGCCCCTGGCTAGGGGTACCCTCGGGATGGCGACCCCCTTGTGGCAAATCTGGCGCGGCTACACTGCGCCAACGGTCCAATGCATTAACTAAAACATGTCGCCGGCCAAACGGCACAGGCTGCCCGTCGTCTTTGTCTTCGTCCTCGTCGCCATCGTCACCTGGTTGGTCTACACTCTGGATGTGAGACTCCTGTGCAAGTTGAAAAGCATTGCGATGAGTCGCTTGTGGCGCCTGGGTGTGCAACTCATTTTCAGCATTGCCGAGGCTGGAGCCCACACGGGTCTCAGCGTGGAGACCAGGCGTGTCTTTGATAGCCAGCAAGATGTCCTTAGGGGGTGCATCTGAGCCGTGGTGGTCATGATCGAAAGTGCGACGACTAGAAAGAGACTGGATAGGCGATTGTGAGATGGAGGATGACGTCCTAACTGAACCTGTGGTGTTGTCGCCGAATTCGAGAAGAATGCCCATTCGGCCGAGAATGGCCTGGAACTTGTCTATTAGCGTGCCATGGATCTGTTCTCCTCCGATCCGAAAGACGAAGGCGGAAAGGTGTTGATCAGAGTCGGGATCGATGCCAAAGGTCGGCAGGATATCGTCATATGCTTTAAATAGGACTGCCGCTGGCAATGGCTTGGGATCGGGCGCCTGGTCAAGCTGGTCCTGGGCCGCAGCGACTATGGAATGAAGGACAGTGATATCTGGGGACAACCATGTCAGCATGGGCGAAGCAGAGGCAGAAAAGAGAAGATATGGCAACGAACCTTGGTTGGAATAATAGGGATCCTGGCCGGGTTGGGTCCAGGTGGGATTTGAAAGGCGGCCATCGTCGGACAATTCGACGGGGTCATAAGCCTGCAAGGGCGACTGCATGTATGCCACTGTCTGTTTAGTATGTCACAGTGCCTTGACGCGACGGAGAAGATATCCGGCTTACTCGAGGCGACGGTTGAGCGCCGTCATTGGGCCATAGTCGAGCGCGGCCTGGACTGAACGACGATCCTCGCGAGGCCTGCTCCAACAAGTTGGCGGGTAGTCGTCGCTGGGTGTTGACTTCTGTCGCACAACGCCTTTCAGTTGTACAGATTCCAAGGAGCTAGATGCAAGGTAGACCGTCGACTGCCATTGCGGGGCGAGAGCGGGTCAGAGGTCGGCAGTGGCAAGGTGATGGAAGATTCAGGGTTGAATGGTGCGCGAGGACCGCGAAGCCGCGAACAATGGTCGCGTAAATTGGGCCGCCAGTCGCGTCGTCTCTGTGCTGACGTAATGCGCATCGCGAGCCATGTGGGCATGTGGGGGTAGAAGCAACCAGCTCTTCGTCGCCGCCGTCAGAGTGCGACAATCCAACACTCGACCATTCTGCATCCATCGCGCCGCACGATTTTGCGACGTGCATGCTTTGAAGCTGCCAATGGCCATCGTCTACCTGTGCTAAGGAGGGTGCCACCAATCGTCTCAGACTCCTCGATAACTTGCGGTACCCGCGTCGGGCACTGGCCGTCACATCGATTGAGGAGCTTGCCATGACCCCCCCTGCCAACCGCCCTATCCAGAGGCTGGCCATTGCCGCTTCGCGCTGCTCGGCTGAGGTACGTTGCCTGCTTATGCCACCTCCCTCTGGTTGCGCCAACTGACCATTTGCTGCAACAGGCCGCTGTCTACGGCAGGTGTATCGTGGCCGACTATAACGCTGTCGAGAAGGACAAGTGTGCCAGGGAGTTCATGAGACTAAAGGACTGCTATCTGGTTCGTAACTCTTCTTCACCGAGCTGCTTCAAAAATCTCACCATAAGTGCTGCAGAAGGTCGCTTCGAAGAAATAGAGAGCCTCACTCTTCCTTGCTTGTTGATTCCGGTCTACCTACGGAGAATATCGGGCCCCACAGCCATCGCCGTGCATGTGCGTAGCACAAACCTGCAGCAAGGGAGATTTCTGTAGCTGCACACGTATCTACCGGGTAGAGCGATGGGGGTGTGGCTGCTGCCGACACATCACCGCCTAGCTCGACAGGTCGAGCCGTGTAGATGCTGTCGACTTTGGCTAACTACCGACTGAGGCTTTACAACTTCATCAGCCGCAGCAGGAGCGTCGCCTGCTGTATTTCTTGTTCCTCTTCGGCAATGAGATGATCCGAGTTGCTTCCGTCTCCCGCCTTCTCCAGTGGTCGCCGCAGTGTCTTCTCGAAGGCTGCTGCTTGCGACACCAACACCTCTGCCAAGCCCATATTCTCTGGGTCTGACAACACGGTGTATTCCATCTTGACGTCGTCAGTGGCCTGCAGTCCAGCCTTCTTGCGGAGACGCTGGACACGGTTGATGATCTCCCTGGCCAAGCCTTCCTGGGCCAACTCGGGGTGAATCTCCGAGTCCAGTATCGTGAGAACGTCACTGTCCGAGTTGATCTCCAGGTTCTTTGACGTCTCATCTTCCCGAAGTCCTCGTCGCACCACCAGATCTCCTTCCTCCAGTCGAATGCCGTCCACCAAGATCTCCTTGTCGCGGAGATACGCTTCCACCTGCTCACTGCTTAGCTCTGGAAGCGCCTTCTTGACCCGCGCCATGTCCTTTCGCAGCTTCTTGCCCAACACTGGCCAGTCAGCAGTCACGCTGAATTGAACATTGTAATTGGCCTCATCGCCAGAGAGAATCAGGTCTCGCACGTTCAGCTCCTCCGTGATGTAGTTCTCCAGGGACTTGACGTCGTCCAAGTATTGGCGGTCGTGGTGGATGACGACCAAGCTCTTGAGCGGTGTCTTAAGGCCGATGGCTCTCCGTTCTCGCGACACTCTAGCAAGCTCAATGACCCGCTGCATCCTTGCCACTCTTCTCTCCACGTCGGCGTCGAAGAGCTCTTGCCTCACCTCTGGGAAAGGCAAGAAATGAACGCTTCGGGGGTCTTCTCCCCGCAGCTGTTTCGGAATGTATGGCAGGAGCCGGAGGTAGATGCTGTCCGACAAAAACGGCGTAAAGGGGGCCAGACCACGGCAGAGGGTGAAGAGAACCTCAAAGAGGGCATTGAGCGCGTGCAGTGTGTCATCGACGCCATTCTCTCCCTTGAGTCGACGGCGGTTGAATCTGATGTACCAGTTGGTGGTGTTGTCAATGAGCTCGAGCAAACGAGGCACCACGGTGTACAATCGGTAACCTGGTGGGGTGTTCAGTCACACTTGTCGATTTTCATGGACAGAGAGGTTCGCTTACCTGCCATTTCCTCGTTGACAAACTGCAGCAGGCTTTGACAACTTGCCAGGATCCAACGATCCATAACATTCGTGTTTGTCGATTCCATGCTGGGATCCCACATGTAATCCACCCCTTCTGCCTTTTTCAGAAGAGCAGTCTGGCCTTCGAAGAACTTGTAGCTATTCCACAAGGGGAGCAGAACTTTCTGCACCACCTCCTTGACTCCGGCTTCCTTGAATCGCAGCGGTTCCGCCCGAACGACTGGCGAGTTGATGAGGTAGAGTCGCAGCGCGTCTGATCCGTACTTGTCCATGACAATGGCCGGATCGGGGTAATTCTTCAGCCTCTTCGACATTTTCTTACCGTCTTCGGCAAGAACAATACCGTTGACCACGCAGTTTTGGAACGGCGAGCGTCCAAACAGGTGGGTGCCAAGCACCAGCAGCGTATAAAACCAGCCCCTTGTTTGATCAAGGCCCTCGGCGATGAAGTCTCCGGGGAACGACTGCTCGAACTTTTCGGCATTCTCAAATGGGTAGTGCTGGCTGGCATAGGGCATGCTGCCTGATTCAAACCAACAATCAAAGACTTCGTCGACACGTTTCAAGACGCCCTTCCCCATCTTGCTCGGAATTGTGATGTGGTCGATTTTGTCGCGGTGAATATCCTCCAGAGGCCCCTCGTAGCCGCTCAGCTGGCGCAACTCCTCAACACTTCCAACGCAGACACGCTCTTCCAGGTCTTCGCTGACCCAGAGGGGAATGGGCGTGCCCCAGTAGCGATTTCTCCCTACGTTCCAGTCGCGGGCATTGGCAATCCAGCTGGCGAATCGACGCTCTTTTACAAAGGAAGGGACCCAGTGAGTTCCTTCGATGTTTTTCAGCATGTCCGGTATAATCTCGGGTATGCGGATGAACCAAGAAGGTACCGCCCGATAAATGAGGGGTGTGTCGGACCTGGGGCACATCGGGTACGAGTGCTTGATTTGTGAATCGACCACGAGGCGTCCGGCATTCTTCAGATGCTTGATGATATGCTTGTCGGCCTCCTTGACGTGCATACCGGCAAATTCAGGGACGCGATCGGTGAAGTGACCAGTGTCGTTCACCGGGTCAGGGGGAGGGCGCTTCTCACTGATGACGCCAGCCTCCATGGCCACATTGTAATCCTCTTCACCAAAAGCCGGGGCTTGGTGGACGATTCCAGTACCGCTATCGGCCGTCACGTAAGTACCGTTGAGCACTTGAAAGCCGACATCCTTGAAGTCCTCGTAGAAGTAGTCGAAGAGGGGTTTGTAACGCCATCCCAACATGTCTTTGCCAAGAATCTTGCCGAGGATGGTATATTTTGCCTTCTTGGGATCCTTGTACAGTGTGCCGAGCAGCTTCTCGAGAAGTACATACGTTTTGCCAGACTTCTCGTCGTGAAGCTTGATGTACTCAAAGTCCGGGTGGACGGCTAGGCCAGTGTGGGAAGGGAGAGTCCAGGGTGTGGTTGTCCATGCGAGGAGGTGAACGCTAGGGTCTTCAACGAGAGGGAAGGACACGACCACGGCGGGGTCGGTGACGTCTTGGTAGTTCTGGTTGGCTTCAAAGTTGCTCAGCGCCGTCGTAAGGACGGTAGAGTAGGGCATGACGCGGTATCCCTGGTAGACCTGGCCCTTGTCAAAGAGCTGCCTGAACACCCACCAGGCGGATTCCATGAATTTGGGGTCCATTGTCTTGGAACAGACTCAGTCAGCACCCGCGTTTATGTCAAGCAGCAGTGGGGGTGGCATCTTCATTGACGCATGGTTCCACGGCCTACCTTGTAGTCATTGTCAAAGTCTATCCAGCGACCGAGGCGCTCAATGGTTTGCCGCCACTCGCCAGCATAGCGCATGACAATGGAGCGGCATTCCTCGTTGTACTTCTCGATGCCAAACTGGGTTACTGCGGCCTTGCCGGATATGCCCAGTTTCTTGTCGATTTCGTGCTCGATGGGTAGGCCATGGGTATCCCAGCCAAAGCGACGCTCGACATGGTAGCCTTTCATGGACCAGTAACGAGGTATGATGTCTTTGATGGTCGAGGCCAGCAAGTGGCCGTAATGGGGTAGACCAGTCGCAAACGGCGGACCATCGTAGAAGGTATAGAGAGGACGGCCACTGGAAAGTTCAAGCTGGGCAGCACGTCAGCGAGCAGGAAAGGACACAGGTAGCCGGGCAAGGGACTCATCGTGGTGCTTCCCACGTACCTGGCGGTGGAAGGCGTTGAGTTCGCGCCATCTTTGGAGGGTGACTTCTTCCTCCTTGGGGAAGTCGATGGACATGATTTTGTTCTCGCGGCTGCGCCGGTTGCTGTCTATTTCGTGGCTTGCCTGTCTTTCTCGTGTCTGGCGACTCTTTTCGCGGTTGCACTCCCGGATCAACGGTCGCCTGTTTCGTCCCGCAGGAGAAACAAAGGTTTGAGGGGAGCGACTGCCAGTCAGTGTTATAATGGCACTGTCACCGGTCGCTGGGTGGCGATGTCGGTCGAAGGGCTGCTGTGCTGGACGGCAACAGGATGAGTCAAGCCGGAGTCGGATGGTGGGGTGTTGTGGTTTTGCCTCGCTTCACGAGGTTTTGTCTTTGGTGGGGTTCTGGTTGTGACGCACCGGGCCGGAGAGGTTCCCAGAGTGCATTAAATGCCTGCGAGGTACATTGCCGGCCGGCCCCTGCCCTCTCTTGCGTCCCCTCCCCCTCCCCCCACCCACACGACGACCCCTCCCCGACGTACCCTTGACTCCGTGCCTGGGAAGGCCGAGCGGTGGCATCGCCGACAGCGCCCCGTGCCTGGACGCCTACCCAGGCACTGACTCCCTGCCTACCCTATACCGTCTTGCGTCCACCGTGAGGCGTTCAATTGTGCTGCAATAGAGGCCATGAACATTGCGCTCGCCTCGTGTTCGGTGCATGAGGGCGAGGTGCAGTACCGCCTCGGTGTCGGTGGAATATTTGTTTCGGGATATCGCTGTATTTCACTTGATGGATGCTACGGTTGGGCCTTGATGCGCGCCGCTCTCACATGACCCCTCCTCCATCATAGATTGACCCCTATCTCTATCCGTGCGTTCAGCAATAACCACCTCAATTCCTCGAGCTCACAACTTCAGTCAAGTCCATTTGGCAAATACCACACTAAACCAGGAAGCGCACAACTGCTATTCCCTAGCCGCGCACGCAACAGGCAGCAGAGCTGGAGGCCGTGTGCAGGTTTGGTGGCGATTGATACCGCTTGAGCTGGCCCTTGTGGACCAGCAGTCGCGCGACCCCCCCACCCGTCGCTCGTACCCATGCAACACAACAAACATCCGCCGCCGCCCTGACGACTCGAGATACGCGTGCCACGCCAGAGGCCGTAGCCGGAGCTTGAGCCTGCCCTTGCCTGCCCAGGCTGACTTGTGTTCGTCCCAACCGTCCTGGTCGTCATCAGCGTCACAGCAGGGCAAGGTCGGACAGCGTCATCCCCATGTCCTTCTTGTTCGGCAGAGCGCGGTCCCGAGCAGCCGCCGACTTGCCCAGGCAGGCCCGCGAGCACGTACTAAGACTCGAAGGCCACAATGGAGCCTCCAAGGTTCGCCGAAGACATCGACGGCCCGTACGGCTGTTGGCTCCGTCTTGCTGACGCATCAGAATCAGGCAGATGAACTCGCCCGCGTGCTGAGCCAGATGAAGGTCGTCCTGCAAGGCACACATGGTCAGTACACTGGATCGATGCACCTCGCACCGCGTGATATCCTGCCCGTGTGCTTAAACACAGGCTGATCCGCGCATGCGCACCAGAGACCGATAGCTCTCCCGAACAAATCTACCAGCTCGTCACTGGCCTCATTGACGAGGACCTCCTCCACCTTCTCGCTGTCAACCTATACCGCCTGCCGTTCGAATCCCGAAAAGACACTCAAGTCATCTTCTCGTATGTCTTCCGCTTTCGCCCTGCCGCGGCAGCTCCCAAGAGTGACCCCATCGCCTTGTCGTACGTCGTCTGCAACCGACCCCAGGTCTTGGTCGAGCTTTGCCGGGCATACGATCACAAGGAGAGCGCCACGCCTGCCGGATCAGTCCTCCGCGAACTGCTAAAGAACGAGGCCGCTGCGGCCATCATCCTCTACGACGATGGTGATGAGCCGGGGTCCAGTGCCAAGGGCCTCAACGCCATCGACCGCGACCGACCACAGAGCGGCCGAGGCGTCTTCTGGAGATTTTTCGACTGGATCGACAAGAGTTCGTTCGAGGTCGCTGCCGACGCCTTCACCACATTCCGGGTAAGCTTCTCCCCCGTAGCAGGACATCTAGATAGCAGAGCCAGGCGTCTGACTGATCGACTTCATAGGAACTCCTGACCCGACACAAGGATTTGGTGCCTCGCTACCTCTCAGTCAACTTTGATCTCTTCTTTGAAAAATACAACAGCATATTGGTGCAGTCAAACAGCTACGTCACCAAGAGGCAGTCCATCAAGCTCCTGGGTGAAATTCTGCTAGACCGCTCCAACTACAGCGTCATGACGGCATATGTCGACCGGGGGGACCATCTCAAGATATGCATGAACTTGCTGCGGGATGATAGGAAGATGGTTCAATACGAAGGCTTCCACGTATTCAAAGTCTTTGTCGCTAACCCCCACAAGTCCATGGCCGTCCAGAAAATACTGCTCATGAATCGCGAGAAGCTCTTGACTTTCCTCTCGCACTTCCTTGAAGACCGCACCGACGACGAGCAGTTCGTTGATGAGCGAGAATTCCTGATCAAGCAGATCCGGAATATGCCTCCGACTCCAACGCCACCCCAGCGATAGCATCTGGCTCTTGGACAGGTCCACGGGTGCTGGCCCGCCTGTGTTGGTTCCGAGAGAACACCAAACAGAGCAGTTCGGGCTCCGACTAGCTGCCAATGGCATACGACACTCGCACGGGAGCTGGCGTTGACAAGAGCCCTAGGAGGATCGAGACAAGCCGACGCAGCGAGACGTGTTCGCTGTTATTCGCGGTGGAGAGTGCGTAGAACCATTACAAGCTTCTATTCTCTTCCGCAGCTTTGCTGGCCCCGACCAGTCCATTCCCCGATCGAGTTGCTGTTTCTTTCCCTAAATGATCCACCCTATCCTGACAACGCCCTTCCTTGCCTTCATACGCCGGTTGGATGAAACCCACAATAAACTACAAGGGCCCGCGTTCGCTGCCCTGCCTTTGCTCAACGCTGCCTCGAAAGTAAAACATTGACGCTCTCGCGCGCATTTTGGGTCGCCCATACACCGCTAGCACCGCCCTTGCGCCATTCATCTCCGTATGCAACCTCGCCTCCTCCCCTTGAGGCCTCGCCCATGACAATCTCCAAGTCACGCTTCTGCGAGCTCAGCCAGTTCCTGACGAACGTTGCTGGGCTCTCGCTTAATGATGAGAAGAAAGAATGCTTTGCCTTTGAGACAGCTATCGCCTGGATGAGCTTGGCCAGCTGCTCGTCCAGGCTGGTCACGTCCTTGAGCATGGTCGCATACTGCGTGTTATTCAACAGAGGCTGCAGTTCCACACGTAACGGGTCGTCGATGGAAACCTGTACGTCGTACACGGTTGGCTGCGGGTCTTTGTGAAACTCCTCGTCCACGCGAATGGTGTACGGCAGGCAGATGGGGGGTAGCGGACGGAGGTGCTGCGTCACGTATTCGCTAAGCATTGGGATATAGCCCACATCGCCTCTGCGCACAACCTGGTTGATAGTCAGCGGGGATGTCCGACGTCCTACGCGGCGAGGCCTGTCGAGACCAACCTTCTTCAGAAGCTCGTCACAACGGAAATTTCTCTTCTCCTCATCCTCTTGCAAGCCCCAGTACCGGATGTACTCCCAGAGGGCCATGACCGCTTCGTGCTGTGTTGCCTCGGACATGTCGACCACCTCTGCAAGTTCGGGGCTAAGCTGGTATCGCTCGGGGACCTCGTGCCGGTGGAGGTTGATGGTTATGTTTGTGTTCTCGTCGCCATTGCGCTTGAAGGTAAGCTCGTCGAAGTCGGCAGCGGCAGGCAGGCCACCTGGGCCTTGATTTTTGGTCGAAGGATCAGGCTTCTTCCACTCCACGCTCTGCTCAGCGCCATTTCGAAATCGAGAACGGTCGAAATCTACATAAAGAGCTTTAAAGAAATGTGAAAATCGATGCTTGGTTTCGCTGGTGGGTAAGGGCTTGGGTCTTGTCGCGGACGATTCGTCATGCTCCGTCTGGTCTCGGCCAGATACCGACGCTGAGCTGTTTTGATGGTCACCGCCTTCCAGCCCCTCTTCATCATCCTCACTGTCGAGTAGGCGTCCTTCGATCTTGACCCGATAGGAGGCATCCATGTTCGGGGTGAAGTCAAAGGCATCCACGTTGAGGCCATTCCCTTGCCAGACCTGGTCCTCAACAGTGTTGCTAATCCATATACGAAGTGTTCTGGAAATCTAAAACGTGTGTAAGCAGCCAGCAGACGACGATGCAAGAAGTGACCAGCGCGTACCTTGGCGTGACTCCGATTGGCGTTTTCGGAGGCGTCAAGACGCTTTCGCGTCGTTGTGGCGTCGAGCATCCTCTCCACGTCTCTCAAATTCTTGTAGCGCTGAACGCCTTCCGGGTCAATGATGCTGTCTTCGACGCCATCAGGCATGTTCTTGTCGGTCGGTTTACGGCTGCGTCGCTTCGCTAGCTCATTGGCGTGGGCCTGGGCTTGCTGCTGCTGCGCCATTTGAGCCTGGGACAGAGGAGCCGAAGGATGAGGGCCTGAAGACATCATGGGGCCTAGCATCGGTCAGCACGAATTCTTCGGCGCCACGCCGTGACAACCACACAAGGCAACGGAGCAAGAACAGGACGTCGGCCCCATGTTACCTACCAATGCCTCCGCGGCGCTGATTTGGCGCATGCGGGGAGCGCTGCGGCACCTGCTGCGCATAATTGCGATACTGAGGCTGCATGCTGGGGAGAGCGCCTGGAGGATTGATTGGTCTTTTGTCGTGCGTGACCTTGGTCGGGAGACGGCGTTGGAGGGAGATTGTCGCAGTCGCGACGTGTTCTGCGCGCCATCGAAAATCGGCAGGGATCACCCAGAACTACATCACGTGACACCGTATCAAGGCCGCGACAACCTTATCAAGCTTACCCAGCCGAGTCTACTGACACTCGTGTTTCTAGCTGACGGTACGAGTAGGAGCACGAATCCTCACGGCTACCGGCCTATTGATAGAAGGAAAAACATGAGCATAGGAATCAGTGCGTCACATATTCCAGGTGGTTAGGCTCGGGAGCTGTGCTTACTGCCTCACGCATCTTGGCTTTGAAGAGGCTCCCAGCGTTGAGGAGACTACATGGTCGTTAACGGTCCACGGAATGCATATGGCCTGATCGCGCGAATTCTCCCACGCGTCTCTGGTATTGTAGACACTGAGCAGTCTCTTTCTCGATGAGGTCAAGTGTGGACTCTAATTTCTACCGGCGAAAACATGTTGGACTGGTCAGGACTCGGTACTCGGTACTATTACGGCCTGGACAAGAAGCGCGTACGAAGGCAGCGTGTCAGCATTAAATTTGCCACGGCTTTGGACCCTGCAATCCGAACCACCTTGCTCCGCAGGCTTGAATCGAATATGAGTCTGCACGTCACTGGCCCCAGTACGGCTACAAAGACTAAAGAGGAATCGTACAGATATCTCATATCTATACCTAAGGTGCTCAAATCAAGGCAAACGTGCGGGTACATGTGAGGCATGACTGGTCATGGTGTAATCCACCAGGACTCGACAGATCGCTCGAAGCAGGATGCCATAATCCAAAATGTGTGAAATGGAAACGCAAGACAACAATGCCCCCAAACAAACCGGCTTCATATGTTCTAGTGCATGCGCCCTATGAAAATAACCTGATTGCCCAAACAGCCGCCTTTAATGCTCGTTGATGTACTCCATAGGAGGAGGGAGAGTAAGGAGAGAAAGAACGAAAAAGAAAAGAAAACAAACAAAGAAGAACAAAAAACAAACTCCTTGTCGGTGCGCCTCGCTGCCAGTATCCATTCAACAGTGACCACTCTGATGCTTCTAGGGCATATACCTTCCATGGAGATTGCGGAGAGGTATGATTAAGGCTGCCAAACGCCTAGCACGCGGCGGGCTCGATGTCGACTTGCATAAGCCTTAGAATGCGGATCCTAGGCCACTTCGGGACTGTCTTTTGCTGAAGCGGTTGCGTTTGATACCAGCATCGTCGTGGCCGCCATGGCCTTTGGTCAGATGGTTGCGGCTCGACCAGTCATTTACGCCGTGTGCCTCTGGGAAAGGTGCCTTGTTACCCAGGGTGCTAGTTGGGCTTGACATCGTGGAGGAAATATCCGCAAATGAATTGTCATCGCCCTGACATGCTGCCTTTTGCGAGAGGGCCAAGTCTCTTGCCTTTTCAAGGCATTCAATCCACTCGTCGGCCGAGCTGCGCCCGCTCTCAGAGCTTGCCGATGCTTTTGTATCTTCAAATGTGTAGTGATGGCCGCCCTGGCAAAGGTGATTAGCAGCGCGAAAGCAAGTGAGGAGGAGTCAGGGGTGCTTACAGTATCCACACACCACACAAGTTGCCCTTTGGCGTCTTGCTGGCTTCTCCACGAGCAATCGGCTGACATCAGCGACAGCTCCTGTTTTGTCCTCTTGTCCTCCCCTCCAGCAGGCGCGAGCACGATGCGACCACTCGACGTCACCATAACAAGTCGCTGCCGCTTCTTAGTCGTGCTGCCCCCGAAAAAGCGAGACAGCTTCTTGTGTCCTTCGTCGGAGCCCTTGGCATGAGTTCCACTGGGTAGCGGTGATGAGATGACCATCAAGTCACCAAGCTTCAAGATCCGCTCATTGTTCTTGGTAAGGACAGGCGACCACTCAATGTCCAATTGGGTCGGGGGTGGCAGCTCCGTGATAATCCGACTCGGTCGGCCATTCCCACTGGGTGTGCCAGCCTGAGGCTGAGACACTGGTGGTCGAGGGGTCGAGGTGATATTTGGCGTGGGAGCCGTACCTGGTGAGAAGCCATTGAGCTGAATGATGTTGGGCTCTTGGCTAGGCGAGACATATGGGCGTAGCCGAGGTGCCTTACTCCGCCACAGTGTTTTACCGAATTGAAGACCTTGGAAGAGCTCATGGTTCTTGATGTGCTCAACAGTTAGCCGCCTGGCTGGGTCAAGCACGAGACAGCGCTCAACCAGGTCCCGAGCGGAAGGTGGGAAGCCCGGGGGGAATTCGTATTCGAGGTTAACAATCTTCTGAAAGGTCAGGTATTCGCTGCCTGCCTTAAAGGGTGGTCTCCCGGCTAGGAGCTGGTAAATGATGCATCCAAAGGCCCACAGATCGCTGGCCTTGCACGCGCTTTTGTGTGTGAGCAATTCGGGGCTCACATATTCGGCAGTGCCGACGAAGGAAGCAGCACGGCTGTCTTCTTGAGCCTGTCGGTCCGCTGACTCTGGCACGCCGCGATCGGCGTCGCCAGGTTCCCTGGGCTCTCGCGGGTCTCTGAGCAGCTTGGCGGTTCCAAAATCCGTGATCTTGATGTGCATCTGGTCGTCTAAAAGCACGTTTTCAGGCTTCAGATCGCGATGAATGACACCGCGCGAGTGCATGTAGTCTATCGAGTCAAGAATCTGGGCGCCGTAGAACCTCGTGCACTCGACGTCGAAAGTACCCGTCTTCTTCAAGACGCCGAGCAGTTCGCCACCGTTGCAGAGATCGAGCACATAGTAGAGGGAGGTTTCGTCTTGGAAGGTGTAGTAGAGGCGAACAATACCGGGATGCTCGGTGAGACGGTTGAGAGTGTTTTTCTCGATATTGACGTATTTGATCTTCTTCTCCTTGATAATGTGCCGCTTCTCGAGGACCTTAATGGCGTACTCCTTGAGGGTCTGGCGGTCAGTTGCCAGATAGACGGTGCTGTACGAGCCCTCGCCGAGAACACGGCCAAAAGAAAAGTCCCTGACGCCTTTCTTAACCTGACGGACTACGGCTCGGCCGTTGGCGTCCATTTCGCGACGCACGCCGACGGCCGCTCCACGATCCCTCCAATCCTCACTGTTGGGACGTGCCGAAGCGTCTCCAGCATAGGAACTTGTCATGCTCTGGCTCGCAGGCGTCGCCGCTGCCGAGACGGACGACGAGGCGGAAGCGGAGATGTAGCTGGCCCCCCGCATGCCCCTGGGAGCTCCTCGTGGAGGCAAGGAGCTGCCGTTGCTTGGAGAGACAAGGCCGCGTTGCCCGTCTCGCTGGCTATGCTCGCGGGATGGACGGGCTGACGCGGAGGAGTCGCCGGGAAAGACGGGGCTGTAAACGGAAGACCTGGGTCGGCCAGCTTCGGTGCTGTAGTGCTGTCGCGGCTGCGACAGGTCGGGAGCGGGGAGATTTGAATCACCGTCGGCGGCGAATTCAAGGTGGACGAGGGAGGCGGTCGTTGCAGCATCTGCGGCACCAGTAGCAGTCGCCGCATCGCGATTTGGATTGGATGATGGCGGCAGGCCTTGAGAAGACGCCTCGGCGGCGGCGTCAGGGTTGGCGATGCGCAGCCCACCGAGGGCTTGGGATAGGCTCAGGTCCCCATTCATGATGCTGCGCTCCAGGGCCCAGACCTGAAGCTCTGGGACAGCCTTGGGGGGAAGGGAAGGGGGGGGTGGGATGCAAGAAGCTCGCGACGGGAAACGACACGACACGACCGGGCTACGTGTGGCAGAAGGGGATGGGACGGCGGCCACTCCAGACTTAGGTAATGATGGGTGTCGTACTCAGCTTGGGAGGCAGGCAAGGCAGGTGCCCATCCAGTGAGTTGGTACCTACGAGTGCTAGTGGGCTAGGCGTTGCGGGGGTTTAATCCCCTGCCGTAGGGGAGCAATAAGGTACGAAGTACCAACCGCCGGCACCTCAGTCCCCTCCAGCTACCACCTTGCTTTGCCATGACATGGTCGAAAAGTGGGAAGCTTCCTTGCCTTGTGTGACCAAGAGGGGGCAGAAATTGCATCCTGCCTCTTCTCACGCTAGATAGCAGCGTGAAGAAGGGGGGGCAGGGAATGTACCATCGTCAACTCTGCCTCCTCGTTCGTAGGTACCTGATGCCTGCCTGTGGTCGCAGGGTCACTGCCGACCTCGGCTTTCTTGCCGGAGTTGCTTCAGGAGACATTACTCCTTGCCTGGGCAGGTAGGTACCTAGGTACCCAATGACGATTTCCTCGCTGGCAATTGCAAGGCACCGAGCAAAATGCTGCAGAGTACCGTAAGGTACGTTCGCCCTGTGCCCTCCACTACTTACCTTACCTATGGCTCAGTCGCCCGTGCACGTACCGACAGGCGATCTTCAACCTTGGTTCTCTGGCCCGCCGCCAAGCCCCCGGCTGTCACCGAGTCATTGGCGGACTGAATGAGCGACACCGCTATGCTCAGGCTTCGACCAACGATTGTCTCCTTGGCCAAGGCCGAGCTGCAGGAATTTGAGCGCCGTCGCCGCTATAAGCAGTTGAAGAATTGCAGTCCACAATGTGCGCCCGTCGACCGGACCGAGCCCGTTGACGCTGCTGGACGGGCCACCCCGGACGCCCAATTCTCCACAGTGGCACATAGCGCCTCAACTGCCGCAGCTCACACGGCCACGGAGAAGGATCTGGCTGCGGCTGGGATAGCCAGCCTCAAGGGGGCCGTCACCGTCAGCTCATGCCGTGGCCAGAGGAACTCTACCGTACAGCACGTGCACAGAAGTCAGCCGGGTGAGGCATGCGGTGAAGATGGGATCCATAAGTGGACAGGCTTGACAGGCTCCGCCAAAAGCCTGCCCGTGATGCCGGACTCCTTGGGGGGCGTTGATGCGGATGGGTATGTAGGCAACGGCGATGAAGAAGGCGTCTCCCACGGTGCGGAGGATGAAGAAGACACGCTTTCGTGCTCCGTGAGATTGAGCCCAAGATCAAGTTCACCTCCGCGAGAACCGACATCGCCTGGTATCATGCAGGTACTTGCTCTCGCGCAAGTGCAAAGTAAAGACAAGACATCTTGACCTAGACTTCTTGCAGGACTATTTCACGGTCGACCGCTTCCTTGCTAGAGTCCGTTCACTTGGAATACGAGGATCAGGAAGCACGCACGGCGATTCCCGCCGGAAAAGCAAGCCAGCAGAGGCAAGCCCCCAGCCAGCACGGCCGAATATGGCGCCAGTTGGTCCCCAGCTTTCTGTCTACGACGATACGCTCCCAGAGACGTGGCAGTCGCTGAACGCGGACTCTATTCCCGGATCAAGACATCATCGAGTGGACAGAACACCCGCGCTCTCGGCGGATAGCCTGAGCCCGTCGCAATTCCGAGCACCAGCTTCGGAGCACTCGCAGCGTGCGTACGCTCCTGTCAGGGGGTTGGCGCCATCGTGGCGCGGCGACAATTTGGCAGGAATGACGGGGCCTGGTTTTCACGGGTTATATGGCGGGATCGAGAACACGGACGAGGAGGCTTTGTACTATTCCAGATAACCCCAGTCGCCGTGGCGAGATGCCGAACAGGCGTACTATCGGGAGGAGCCAGCGTTATCTTTGAAAAGAAGCGTCAGAGGGACGGAGAGGTCAGACAACTGAGCGGCGTGAGACTCGGTAGGGCAGCTGTTGATGTCGAGTGCGAGCTGGCCCGTTTGCGATAGCCTGGAAGAAGCAGCAGTGCTCGGGGAAGCCCAATGATACTCGAGTTCAAATGTAGAGCTGAATTACACTTACTCCGTACTCCGTACTCCGTACTCCGTATAGACCGCGCCATTGTCCAAAACAAATGAATCGTTAACATAAAAGTCGATACAACGCCTTCAACTTACACATACGACCATAGCCGCAGGAAAATTCGGGATCCCGTCCGCTCTCCCAGAGACAAGCCTGTGAGCGGCAGATTAGTAGTTGGGTCGGTGACGACCAGCGAACACCGGCTGTTGTA
>JALHBU010000168.1:0-15308 GCA_024340005.1 Tolypocladium tropicale | reverse complement strand
CCCCCCCCCCCCCCCCCGCCCTCCTCTCCCGCCCCATTTTTGCAGGGACCAGGCGTCTTCACGCAGCGTCGAAACCTGAAGGGCCAGACACTTGGAACTGGAGCTAGCAGCAGAAGTGTCAAAAAACCTGCCACGGGAAGGGGAGAGGGCGCCAGGCTAGAGGCTAGCAGGAAGACAGATGACAGCTGCGCGCCCAGGCGTGGCGCTTTGCCTGCTGCCCTACGCCAAAAGCAACCTGTTGACGAGACTTGGGCGATGACATGCCGCACGCCGTCTATTTGCCTGCCCGCTCCCCGGTCCAGCGCGCCAGCCGGGAATCCATCACAGACCTCGTCAAACAGAGGCTGTCCGGCCACGGAAGGCAATGCAAGCCACCTATCATTTACCCTCTACGAGCTGCACACTCCAGAATATGTACGGGCGCTCGTACTCTGCACGGAGGGCAGACTCCGGCTGCGAACTGCTGCTGCTGTGTGGGCTATCGCGCGGATACCACGGCGTTATCCACACGCGGCATCAGAGACATGCATGCGCAAGTAACGTGCATGCAGGCGCCACGACGCTACTGCTTCGTCATGAATGCATCGAAAGCCTCGACGGCGTCTCGGAGACGGGCAAGAACGGCGACACGCTCTGTTTTCACATGCGGTCGAGAACGCCCGCTATTCAATCCAGGGCAGCCGGCAACGGTACCGTCCCTTGCGTCCCCGTCAGCGGACCACGGCGTAGCGGTCGATCATGGAAGCCATTGATGATGGACGCGAACTAGTACCTTATTAGCACGCAGACTACTTCGGGCGACTTGCGACGGCGCGTCAGCTGTCAGCAGCGGGAGGAGACGGAAGAGGAGTCGTCGGCGACTGGGCACGGACGCACAGGACCTGGCTTGCGTAGGTACGAGCAGATACTTGGCCCTCCGTGGCTGTCGCTGGCGCGCTCGAGAAAAAATCTGTACGAATCCCTCCCATCTAGAGCAGCGGCAGCCGTCGGAAAGCAGCCAACAGAGCTCCGAGTCGGAACGAATTCCTGACCCTCTTACCCTCCATCAATGTCGTTGCATCTGCCGTGCCGCACTGGCGGGATCAGCGACGAGACGCAGGTCCAGCCACGGCCCACGCTAGTCGTCGATCGTCTGGCTGGAGCCAATTCCCTGTGGCTCACCGGGCTGCGCGAGACAGAACGCTGGCGCCCCTGGGCCTTGCGGCACACCGGCATTTCGCGCGCATTACCGTGCCGCCTGTTCCATTGCCGCAGCCGTACTAACTAAGGCCGGTAACGTGAGATCGCCCACGACGGGTCCGGATTATACGACTGGATGGCTCTCCAAACTCTGTACGGGTAGCTTGTTTCGCTTTTTCGACCATGACGAACGAGGCTATCGACCATGGGCGCCATGTGGCAGACGGCCGACGTGCACGCTGACGGCTGGGGGGCGCCGCCTACAGACAAACTACGAATGCGAATGGGTGCAGGCACGGATTCGCGTGCTGCTCGTAAATGGGCTGAAGTTCGTCGACCGGGGATCCTCCCCTTACCCTACGTACGGATGGACCTTCGCCGGCGGGTCCCTGACCTGATTGGGCTCACTCGGTCGGTCGGTGGGGTTGGAAGGGGTTTGCGTCCGTGAGATTAGATGAAGCAATCCAGATGGCCGCAAGCAGTATGCGAGCCGCTGCCCGCTGGGACGGACCTGCTCTGAGCGGGCGCTCCACGAGTAGTTGTGCGCGTACTCCGTACGGAGCACTCGTACCGCCTTGGTCGCTTCGATAACAGCATCTCGAGGGAGGGGCGTGGCGGCGCGCCCCTGGCGAGCCAGCCCACAGCGTGGGCTCGCCGATGGCTTGCCCTCCCATCCTCCTTGCTGGGTGCACTCCCCCTTTGTCGATTCCATCAATCTCCACCGGGACGCTGGCCAAGCCACGAGAGGGGCCAGAGGGCGGCTCGAAGTGATCGGCCCGGGCGCGGCCAGGACGAGGTGAGACAGCAGAGCGTCAAGACGAGAGGGGAGGGGGGGACGCAATGAGGCTTGGGACTCTGAAGTTCCAGACCGAGGAGGCGGGCTGGGCAGTGCTGCAGTGGGAGATTGGGTGTGATGAGCATGAGCCAAACTGCATGATGCGACTGGGCGGCTGAGTTCAAGGTGGGCAATGGAAACTTCCGTCCACGGGGAAGTCGGCGGCCAGCGCGGGAGGCGCCCCAGCTTTAACTACTCAACTGGGCGAGAATGTCACTGCATTGGCAACATTCACACCGGCGGCAGAGACACGACCCCCGGGCTTTCTGGTCCGCCTCCTACATGAATTAGGTTCTGTAGCAGCGCCAGCTGGTGCCAACGCGAGCACAGACGAAGTGGCGGGGGGCCGTTGCTCTGCCCGGGCTGCCATGCGGACGGCACGCTCGAGCGCGACAAGCCGCCGTCACACCCATGGCGCCATCGTCATCAATGCGCTTCCCACGCTCGTCTCCGTCCCATCTTCAGCTCATACGAGGATGCACCCGACTCAGGTTGCCCCGGTGGGACGCGCGGATGATCGATCGGGAAGCGGCAGCACGGCAACAGATGGCGGGCCGAAGGGGGCATCAAGACTGGGATCACCGGCCGGGCCGCCTGGCCTGTCACCGGCGGGGCGGGCGCGGGAGCCGCACGGAGGCCGGACGGGAGTCCCACTCGGAGCCCCGGGACGCGAGTCGAGCAACAGCACGGCCGCCGCGCTACTCGTGGACCTGGATGCCTGACCTAGTTTCACGATGCAAGTGGGAACGGGGACCGGCGCGAGGCGGGAGAACTGAGTCGCGATGCGATCTCGGTTGAGCGTGCGACTGTTTGGCGCCGTTGGGTGTTGCTCGTCGCCGAGGGTGGATGACACGACAATAGCATCTCAGAGCTTCGACAACGGTAGTCGAGTGGCTGTCAACGGCGGCACCTACTGCGTCCCTGGTCCAAATCTGGCCCACAAAATGCACCAGCAGCACCGACACGCGACAGGACGACAATAATCCGCGAGCCTCGTCCGCGGAGTATCGGCAATGCAAGAGCAAACATCGTCGTCTTGAGCGGGGGTTTCATTGCTGCATTCACTGTCGGCCCCGCGCTGTCAGCGGAATGTCGTCCCGGAGATGCCGCTTGCTGCGCGCGTGATTGGCCGGCTGCGCTCCGCAGATTCGCCAAAGGTCCGGATACGGCGGTTCATGTGCGGGTAAACCGCGTGCCGGGGTTTACACGGACCCAACGCGGGGGTACCGTACCCCTGTCTGTCCCGTGGGGTCGGAGGACGACGTCCCCCCAGATGAACCAGCTTCAACCCCATCCGTACTCTTTTTCCACGCCCTGATTGGCGACGGGCCTGATTATTCGCTGGCGATGCTTCCCGATGGTCTTGCATGAGTGGGTTGCGAGCTTTCCTCCCGGGAGATGAGCGGCGGTGATGCGACGACGGCAGTATGTAGACGGCCGGATGTGGATGACCGGATGCGCTACATAAGCTGTCGGTCTGCCGCCGTGGTTAGACCTTTTGAAATGCCACCTTGTTCTTCTGCTTATGGTCTTGGTGTTTTTGAAGCTGTGAGCCGTGCATTAGCTGACCCTCTCCAACGTCGGAAGCTCTGGCTGTGAGTCAAGGGTTCAATGTAAAAGGGGTTGACAACGTTCCAAGATTGAACAGAACTCAAGTCACAAGTGACGATATCAACGTTGACACCGAATCGACTCGCCATAAAGTCCATTGAAAACTCTCTGGTACAAAATGGCCGATATCAACGTCGAGGAGGTTCTCAAGAAGCTCTCTCTCTCCGAAAAGGTGGACCTGCTGGCAGGTAAGTGGGCTTCTTCTCACAAGCCACATGCAAACACCTGCATCAGACCAGTCACTCACCTGCATCAGGCGTCGACTTCTGGCACACTAAGGGCCTTCCCCATCACGGAGTACCCTCTTTGCGTCTGTCAGATGGCCCTAACGGCGTCCGGGGCACCAAGTTCTTCAACGGCACGAGGGCCGCCTGCTTCCCTTGCGGTACGGCCCTCGGCGCCACGTTCAACCAGGCCTTGCTCGAGGAGGCCGGCCGCACCATGGGCCGCGAGGCCATCGCAAAGAGCGCCCACGTCATCCTTGGCCCAACCATCAACATGCAGCGCTCGCCGCTTGGCGGCCGCGGCTTCGAGTCCATCGGCGAGGACCCCTTCCTCGCTGGGCTCGGCGCCGCCGCCCTCATCCGCGGCATCCAGAGCACGGGCGTGCAGGCGACAGTCAAGCACTTCCTCTGCAACGACCAGGAGCATCGCCGCATGGGGGTGCAGGCCATCGTCACGGAGCGTGCGCTGCGTGAGATCTACGCGCTGCCCTTCCAGCTCGCCGTGCGGGATGCCCGTCCCGGGGCTATCATGACGGCGTACAACGGCATCAACGGCACCATGTGCAGCGAGAACGTAAAGTACATTGACGGCATGCTGCGCGGGGAATGGGGCTGGGAAGGCCTCGTCATGAGCGACTGGTACGGCACCTACAGCACCACCCCGGCCGTGGCCGCCGGCCTGGACCTCGAGATGCCGGGCCCGTCGCGCTTCCGCGGCGAGGCGCTCAAGTTCAACGCGTCGACGGGCAAGCCCTTCATGCACGTCATCGATGCTCGCGCGCGCGAGGTGCTCCGCCTCGTCAAGAAGTGCGCCCCCCTGGCCGCCCAGATCCAGGAGAACGGCCCCGAGCGCGAGGCCAACACGCCTGAGACAGCCGCGCTGCTGCGCCGCATCGGCAACGAGAGCATCGTGCTGCTCAAGAACGAGGGCGGCACACTGCCGTTCAAGGAAGACAAGACGACGCTCGTCATCGGGCCCAATGCCAAGGTGGCCACCTACCACGGCGGCGGCTCCGCGGCGCTGCCGGCCTATTACGCCGTCACGCCGTACGACGGCATCTCCGCCAAGCTCAGCGCGCCGCCGACATACACGGTCGGGGCGTACACGCATCGTTACTTGCCGCTGCTCGGGCTGCAGTGCGTGACGCCCGAGGGCCAGCCCGGCGTCCGCTGGAGGGTGTACAATCACCCGCCTGGCCACGCCGACCGCGGCGAGCCGGTCGATGAGATGATCTTCTCCAACACGGACATGCACCTCCTCGACTACAATCACCCCACCGGCGCGGATGTTTGGTGGGCAGACATGGAGGGCGACTTTGTCTCGGACGAGGACTGTACGTACGAGCTCAGCTGCGTCGTCTCAGGCACGGCGAGGATATTCGTCGACGACGCGCTCATTGTGGACAACGCCACCAAGCAGGTCGCGGGAGACGCATTCTTCGGCGCCGGCACGCGCGAGGAGCGTGGCCGCGTGGACCTCCGCGGCGCGCAGAGGTACCGCTTCCGCATCGAGTTCGGCTCCGCGCCGACTTTCACCCTCAAGAGCGACGCCTTCGTGCCGGGCCACGGCTCGCTGCGCGTGGGCGGCTGCAAGGTGCTCGACCCGCAGGCCGAGATCGACAAGGCGGTGCGGCTGGCCCGGCAGCACGACCAGGTCGTCATCTGCGCGGGCCTCAACTCGGACTGGGAGTCCGAGGGCTCCGACCGCGCGAGCATGAAGCTCCCCGGCGTACTCGACGAGCTCATCGCAGCCGTGGCCGCTGCCAACGCCAACACGGCGGTGGTGATGCAAACGGGCACGCCCGAGGAGATGCCCTGGCTGGCGTCGACACGGGCCGTCCTGCAGGCCTGGTACGGCGGCAACGAGACGGGCAACTGCATCGCCGACGTGCTCTTCGGCGACGCCAACCCCTCGGGCAAGCTGTCGGTCACCTTCCCCCGGCGGCTGCAGGACGTGCCGTCGTTCCTCAACTTCCGCACCGAGGCCGGGCGCACCCTCTACGGCGAGGACGTGTACGTCGGCTACCGGTACTACGAGTTCGCCGACCGCGCCGTCAACTTCCCCTTCGGCCACGGGCTGTCGTACACGACGTTCCGCCTCGGGGATCTCTCGGTGGCGTCGGCCGAGGGCGTGCTGCGGGCGACGCTCAGCGTCACCAACACGGGCGCCGTGCGGGGTGCCGAGGTCGCGCAGATGTACGTGCGGCCGCGGTTCCGCGCGCGCGTCAACCGGCCCGTCAAGGAGCTGCGCGGCTTCGCCAAGGTGGAGCTCGCGCCGGGGGAGTCGCGGACTGTGACCATCTCGGAGCTCGAGAGATACGCGGCGGCTTACTGGGACGAGGAGCGCGACGAGTGGTGTGTCGAGGAGGGCGAGTACGAGGTCGTGGTGAGCAGCAGCAGCGAGGTCCGTGAGGATAACGCGGTGAAGGGGCAGTTTTTCGTTCGAGAGACGTACTGGTGGAAGGGGATGTGATGTGCCCGTTCGAGTATCACGTTGCTACATGACGGCATTAGGGGATGGATCCAGGAAAATGAGGTTGTGAATATCATCCAATGGCAGCAGCATCTGCGGTGTCTTTTGTCCGTCCGTCTGGGGCGTGTTATCCATGTCGGTGCCTGAAACTCGAACAGAGCCAGCGCCGTGTCAGGGTCAGCGTGGCCAGCCAACGTTTGTGGGCCTTCTGAATGTGTGAACCATCATGGCTTTGATATTCGTAAAGTATGCAGGGTGCTTCAGTGAATCATGATCTACGCAAGTAAGCCAGCGATGGAGGACTTGAAGGTTCAACGGGCGTGGTGCCCAAAGGTCAGGGACCCCCACTGAATATAGTTGGCGGCAGCCGCCCCGCCCCGCCCCGCCATCCCCCGGGGAAAGCAGCTATTACGGCCCGTCTTGTCGCGAAACACGACGACGCCATGACCTCAACTTCGCATACGCATCGCATTAGCAGCAACGCGCCAACCGCCATCGAGCCAGCCAGACACCATGGCTCCCCCAACAATACCCTCCCTCAAGCAATCCTTCATTACCACCCAGGTTGCCCTCCTCGCCCAGCCGCTCGCCCCGTCGTCCGCCTGGCACCGCGCCAACGAAGCGTCCGACGCGCCCCTCGCCGCCCGGCCGCTCGACGACGCCCTCGTCGCACTCAACCACTCCCTCCAGCGCCACTGCCGCCGCGTCTACGCCCCGCAGGCCACCCGCCACGCCGCCAGGCAGATCGCCGACTCATACTCTCGCGACGCCGACCGCAAGGTAGATGGCGAGGAGGTGGACGTCGACGGCGGCATCGGCCGCGAGCTTGATCTCTGTACGTGTGAACGCTGCGCGCGCCGTTGATGGTGGTGGTGGAGAAAGCTTTGGACGGAATTTTGGCTGACTTTTTGTGTGCGTCGCCAGCTGAGGACAGCGCCATTGACACGCTGCCCGAATCCTGGCCCTCGGATCGCGACGTCGACAGCTATCCCATGGAAGCGAAGCGGTACGCCGAAGCCGTCTCGCGCCTCGCGCAGCTCAGCGACCAGCGGAGGGAGCTGCGGCAGCGCGTCGAGAAGCTCCGTCGCCTCAAGGCGGCCGTGGAGCCCCTGCAGACGGCCGACGGCACGGGCGCCGGCGTGCAGGAGAACCTCGTCACGCGCAACGGCGCCATCGAAAATGAGCTCGAGAGGATGCGTTTCCTGCTCGCGCGCGTGGCCGGTCGTGTCGGCGCGCTGCCAGAGGGAGGCGCACCCTCTGTCCCCCAAGCCGATGCCGACGTAGATCTCGACGCCCTGGTCGCGGCGAGGAAGAGGACCATCGACGAGTTCCTGGCCGATTCACGCGTCTTTCCGTCCTGACGCAGGCCCATGTTCATGGCAGGTACTCTACGATTCAAAACGCCACCCTCCGTCCATAGATACTTCCCAACTTGGAGGCGCGCGTCTTGGATGGCACAAAGCAGCTCGAGACCACCTTGGCCTGTCCAAAAACACGCCTCGGAACACGCATCCAGCCGCGCCACGGCGGGAGCCCCATCGGAATATGCCTCCGCAACACTCGACTGCAGCTAGGCCAGTTCCTGCGGCTTGGCATTCGTATCGATTCTTTACGGCGGCGTCTACCAGAATGTCTCGCTTCAATGGCGAGTAATTCAGAAAGGACGCCCTATGTCGAGGAACGCTCGAGCCGTCCAACGCTCCTTGCCAGATGTCTCACAGGCGCATACATCGGGCCATAGACAGCCCATAGAAAGCCCAGTCCTCGCGGAGATAGAGGCATGCCGTACTTAGGTGTCGAAGATGACCAAAAATCTGGCCAGCCCCCAGGACGGATAGTCTACATAGATAGCTGACGATATCATACGGGGGTTACATTGTCATCCACGCTGTTTTCGTGACGTGGAAGCTGCACATCAACTGCAGCCGAAGCCTCTTGGCTGCCGATCTTGGCTAATACCTTTTGCGCCATGCCCCATCTCAAGTTCCAGGGCGTCTCGTGGTCGGCTCCGATGACCGTCGCGCTCGTGTACTCGATGACCCCCTTGGCCTGCTCGCTCGCCCAGCAACTGTCAAACCACTGTTGCCCTCGGGTTCCGGCGTCGCCGACCAGGTTATCTGTCTCGGCGTGGAAGACATCAATGACTAGCCGTCTGCCAGCCGCACGGAGGCTTTCCGCGAGCCGCGGCACCAACTTGTCATAGTCGCCCCAGTCGCCCCAGCCAGACACGCCCTCCGCCCGCTGCAGGAGCAGGAGCGCCTCCTGCGGTAGGCCGCGGATGTTTTGCGTGTATATGTAGTTGATAATCCTGTCCCAAATGGCCTCCTCGAACTGCACGTCTTTGTCGTCGTCTGCAGGTGTTGACTGCTGCGGGGGGTTGGTCCGCACGTAGCTCATCAGCATCTCGGAGAAGCCGAGCGAGGCCCCTAGAGCGGGCCCCAAGGTGCTTTGGATAGAACGTGCCACCTTGTCGAGCTGAGAGATGAGAGGTCTTGGCAGAGCCTTGGTGATGGACATGAGCCAGACACCAGAGTGCGCCGGCAGCATCCACGGTGCCCCGATAGCGATGTAAGGCCGTTCCGGGTGCAGAAGCTCAGGGTGGTGGAGGACCGTGTCGAGGAGGTAGATTATGCCTCCGCTCTGGGAAGCCATGGAGACGTGCCGGATGCCTAGATGGTTGAGTAGGGCCGGGATCACGTCTTGATGGACGCCAGGTCAGCAACACGAGAGATGAGGGATACGTCCGTCCTGCAAATAGCAACCCACTCCCACGTACACCACTCTAAAGGCACTCACCAAGCCAAACCGACATCCTGCTCCCGGCAGCGACTTCGTCGGTCCCGCCAAAGCCTGGCCGGTCGGGGCAGATGATGCGGACCTTGTGCCGCTTGGCAAATGCATCCTTGGCGACGAAGAGCATGCGCGAGGCCATGAGCGGCGCGAAGAAGAGCAACACATTCTCCTCCTCCGGGTGCGCCTCGTTGCGGTAGCCGTAGTCGGCATATGTGACCCGGAGGGGGTCGGGGCGACCTCGTGCGGCGTCGGCGGGCAGCTCGAACGTCTGCGTGAAGCGCGGGTCGTGGATGAACTGGTCCTTCTCGGCGACCGTCATGGTCTGCCGTTGCGCTGCGCCCTGCTGCGTTGCGCCATCTGGCCCTGCGCCCTCTTGCTGCGTCGCAGGCATCGTCAGCTTGCCGCAAGCGAATGCGAGCCGGTGTACGGGATGCGCGGGGTGAAGTTTGGTCGATGCGATGGCGTTGTATTAGCTGCGTTGCGCGGCCGCCTCCTCTGCCATCGCGGTCGCGAGATGTTGGTCGTACCCCCTTCAGGCCGCGTCAGCCCTAATGCAGCAATCCCTCCACGGCTGGTTGACGACCGTCAACGCTCGTCGCGACAGTTCGCAATTCGTAATCCTCCCGTCTCGACGTGATTCTCTCACGGGCCTCGGCGCGAATCCTTCTATTATCGCATGCGGCGAGGGCTATGCAGCGTGGGTGCCTGAGGCGAGCGGGTTCAAGTCCATCCGAGGCGCCCGACAATGCATCGCGAATGCCCAGGGCCTTGGTGGGGAACCATCCATCCATGGTACTATAACCGCCCGTCATGGTCGTCTGTTGGGTGTCGACCCCATTCCGAGAAGAGCTTGAACCCGACGACGTGCCTTCCTGAGGCGGCCCTAGGTCTTTCCCATCTACAGGCCGTGAAAGCGAGGCCATCTTAGCCGGCCTCATCTTGAGCTTCATGAATGCCCGAATAGCTCGCCATCACCACCAGGGCCGTCACCGACAACCTGTCAGTCCCTCGGCATCCGCCCGTACGCGGAGGAGGCAGCCGTCACCCCGCGCCTGAGAGCTGGCACCGAACGGCCCCATCTGGCCCGAGTCCCTGCCGAGTGCGAGATCCGAGAGTTGGCTGCGTCGAGTCGCCCCGGCCGGGCGTGCGAGCGCCCCTACATTTGACGCGCGGCCCGCTCGAGCCACCTCGAGAGCCTCGGCTGTCCTCGTCGAGACATACGAATGCTTCGAACCTAACCTCCATCCAAGGCGAGACAGCGCGTGTTGGGGGGCGCGTGCCACACGTCCATCCAACCGTTACCCGGCTGCCGAGCGACGACAACGGCGCAATGTCCGCCGACACGTCGTTGGCTCCGGCGCCAGCATCTCGCATTCGCTTGTCGCAGCGCGCCATGTGGGCCTCCACTTCGAGCCGACGGGGCCCTGTATTGGCCCAAGCTTAACGGCACTTGTTCAATGTGGACGACGTCCATGTCCCCGTGTGCCATGGCAGCACGAGCTCGTTCGATCCAAGCGGCGGCGCGAACTGCTCTCCCTTCAGGCCGAGGTCGCCAGAAGAGGCAGCTATTTCCAATCACGTCGCCAGTTCGGCCGGCTGACAATTTTGCTATATATTGCCCTCACCGTTGGCCGTTTCACAGCTTGCATCCGAGGCATTGGGCCCAACCCACGCTAGTTCGCAGCTGAGATGCGCTGTTTGCCATTCCCCAGCTCATCAACGCCCATTTCAACTCTGTGCAACTTCACCCATCCCTTTCATCCATAAAGGGCAATTGATTCGGCCACCCCAAGCTGCCAGGGCCTGCAGGTGGTTACAGCTGTCGGCCGCGTTCCCCGCCTTGTTCTCGCGGAGAGACCCGCTGTCATATATGTGTGTATATCTACTCGTTCACTGCTGCATTGACCAGCTGTGAGCGGCTTTTCATTTTCGTTTTGCACATCTCACAGTTACATGCGTGTCTGCTCCTTCTCGTGGCACCTCACATTCAGTGCGTCGGCTCATCCAAGACACTGGCACTTTGAGTTTTGAGCTGGGCCGCCATCCTATCCGCCTGTGAGCTTCACCCCATATACCCTTACTCGTCTCGCCATGGCTGTCAACACTTTTGGCATCCTTCACCGTGCTGTGGAAAACGAATTGGAAGACAGCAAGCAGGTTCTGGACAACCACAAAGCCCAATCGTGGAAAGATTGGCCGAATGAAGCCGCCGTAAGCTCATTCCCTCGGGCCGTAGGCTCTTGGCATCGCCCCAGTGGCATTCCTCCTGCTAACGTGAAAGCTCAGTTCGAAGGCCTTGAAGAGCACCGCGGCCCTCTTCAGCTTCAAGTCAAGGGAACTATTCCAGCATGGGCTGCGGGCGCCTTGTATCGGACGGGGCCGGGCCAGGCCACAGTTGAGAATACCAGCAAGGGAACTCACCACGTATCACACTGGTTTGACGGATTCGCTCACACCCACAAGTTCGACATCATCGCCCCTGATGTTGATGGTGGCGAGACGACCGTCGTCTACTCCTCTCGGCGGCAATCCGACGATTTCGTCGCCGAGATCAAGAAGACCGGTTGGCGCTCCAGCATTTCGTTCGCCCAAAGGGCTGATCCTTGCGTTGGCCTTTTTGCCAAGTTCATGAGTCTCTTCGTGCCCGGTGGCCAGAACAACAACGTCGTTCCCCTGCTCAATTTCCCCGGCCTGCCCGAGAAGAGACCTGGTGACACCAAGAGCGGTCACCGCACCGGCACCAAAAACCTCTACATCAGCACCGACAATAAAGCCCTGCAAGAGATTGACCCCGATACACTCGAGCCTCTTGGCTACACGGACCAGAGCCGTCTTCATCCAGATCTCAAGGGACCCATGTCCTGCGCGCACGCTCAGAGAGACCCCGAGACGGGAGATTGGTTCAACTTCAACCTGGCTATGGGCCGTCAGGCAACGTACCGCTTCTTCCGTGTCAATGCTGCAACCGGAACCACGGACATCCTGGCCTGCATCTCTGAACCGGACTTGCCCCCAGCGTATATCCACAGCTTCTTTCTGACGGAAAATCACGTCGTGCTCTGCGTCCCTTCGTCCCATTTGGCTTGGAACGGATTGAAGGTTTTCTGGAAGCACAATCTGCTCGAGGCACTCAAACCATTTGATGAGAACATGCGCTGCAAGTGGATCGTAGTTGACCGCCGACATGGGCGTGGAGTCGTGGCACGCTTCTCCACGCCGGCTGCCTTCTTCTTCCACTCGGTCAACGCCTTTGAGGAGCACGTAAAGGACGAGAGCGGCGAAACGCAGACATATATCAACCTGGATCATTCCTTGTACAGCACTTCGGATATCATGTTTGCCCTCTATTACGATATCCTGCTGGATCGCAACGGCGCCATGGATGCGTACTTTGAAAAGCATAATACCGACATATTGCATAGCCGCCATGTGCGATACCGATTCAAGATGCCACGGGCGGGCCAGACACGCGAAGAGGCATCCACGGCCACTGCCGAGGAGGTGCTGTCGATTCCGAGCCCACACTCGGGCGACCTCTCCACCATACACCCCGGGCGAGTGGGTAGACCATATCGGTACGTGTACGGCACATGCACTCGTGGCCTGAGCACCTTCATGGATTCACTCGTCAAGACGGACTTGGAGACGCGCGAGGCGGTCCTGTGGAGCGGCTCACAGGCGCACACTCCGGGCGAGCCCGTCTTTGTGCCACGCCCCGGTGGGACAGATGAAGATGACGGCGTGGTTCTTAGCGTCGTCCTGGACGGCACGGCGCAGAAGTCGTATCTGCTGTGCCTGGATGCGAAGACGATGGAGGAGCTGGGGAGGGCCGAGGCCGATTTTCCCATCGCAATGGGCTTCCATGGCTTCCACGCCCCCGTGCTGTGACCCCGACGCCGCCCAGCCTGCGCGTAAAGATTGGCCATGGAATGACGATTGTGGACGAATATGGGCGTGGTTGCGGATCGGGACGATGGGGGCCAGACAGGGTCGCGATGGTGCGCGCGAGACTGTATGGGCAACCTATCACGGTGGTAGCGATAAATAGTCTAAGCCAAGCCGGATTGAACCAACATGACGTACTTTCGTTTCGCGTTATCCCAGTCACCTCTCCAATCAATACGGATAACCATGTGCCAAACCAGTGCGCCTTTAAACCTATCGCGCCTTTCTTCTGCACCTTGCCGACGGTTGCACCCGAGCGCCCCTAAATTGCGTCGCGTACGACTCGAGTCTATTTGCCATTATTCCGAGAGTGTCACTCATCACTTTAAACTGTCTGGGTATCTATGACTCCGCTTGTCCCGTTTGATATGATGTGGGCGACAGTGACACCTTATCCACAAGCGAGGAAGAAACGAGGCGGGCTGCGCAACATCAGCGTCTCGTGACCGTCCTGTGTCTCTGGCGCTACTGCAGGTGGGATGGGGCTTGCGTCCTCCGGGGTTCTTTCTTCCGTGCTCACTCGGTATGCGTGTGCTGCACATGGATGCACGGCCGGCGAGGAGGGGAGGGTGGGCTCGGAGGTATTAGATTACCCTGCAGAAGATGTGTTGTGAGACGTGGACGGGGGAATGGCATTCGTCGAGGGGCCGAAGTATGTTGCCTTGCTTAGGCTTTACTTACACCGATGGGAATCAATGGGGTTCTTGCGGTGGTTGTGTCTGGATTGTCGGGGTGGGACAACTTTGGTGAAGGTATACGGAGGACGGACTACCCGCATCTTGGATGCATTTAGAAATATGTCGCATACTTGTAACGTCAGGAGTGGTCAAGGCAAGCTTCAATCCTGATTCGTGGATATCGGAGCGAGTTGACGGGACAGGGGACGTATTGATGGCCTCCAGTTATCGCCTTCGATACTACCTATTTTCGCCAACATAAAAATCTGATTCTTCCTGCCATCAGCAGCGGCCTAGCTAGCCTTGCTTGATAGAGCATTAGATCATCAGAGACGTTGGCAAAAAGTCAGCAGAATTTGGAACGCTTCATATCGCTTTCGTCACGCATATCCTCCTGCTGCCTCCCACAATGCTGTGCAAATGGGCAGACTCAAGGCTTGGAGTCACCTCAAGTATGATTCGAGGAGGCAACAGTACACTATTTGACCGCGAAGTGTAGTAAATCTGGCGTTTATGCACGTTTTTATCCTAATTCATCGTTTTACTGTGCTTCTAATGGCAAAGCTCAACGAAGCTCGTTTTGAGCTGCATTCAACGGCCTGTATTCCGTACAGCAAGGTTGGACCAGTCCACTGAGATGACTGGATGTAACACCAGCGGAAAGGTGAAGAAACCCTTCCCAAAACTAAGAAAGAAGCATCATGTTCATAGCTCACTGTAATCGAACCTATCCGGGCGTCCTGCGATGCCTTCATGCCAATGACAGCATCGTCGCGGTGTTGGTCTAGGTTAGGTGCCGGAGCCAAAGAGGGCCCGGCCACTGCGCAGCAGGCAGCAGAGCTGAGCTGCCCCTCTACGGGCGACTGAATGTTAGTTTGTGCCAAAACCGATTATTGGTCACTAGGCATACCCCGGCGCGCCCAAAGAATTTCCCATTACGCACGTAAATTCTAGAGGATATAATTAAGCGATATATCGCACCGTAGCGGGGGTTAACGTATCCGAAACTATTCGAAGTTGTACGAGGTATACTGAATCATATCATAAGTAAAAATAGCGACCGTTATCGATACTATAACGCTACCTAATATCTCTCCGTTAATTGACTAGCTATATAACGCGCTTAAGCTTACGGCCTAGGCGCTTATAAAGGCTATAGTTAATCGTACGTAAAGGATCGCTATAATATAGAGTCGTATAGAGCCGAAGCGTCTCCTCTAGCTCAGACCGCTCCCGAAAAATTCTCGTAAAGATAGATAACATCTCGACCTCTCGCGTATTTAGAATATCGAGGCCGTAATTATCTATATCTATAGTAATAGTCCCGACTAGCTATATATAAGATATTAACGAGGCGGTAGGATTTTTATTAGATACTATATAATCGAGGGTTTTATATTAAATATATATACGAATTATATATACTTATCGAGAGTACGCTAATACTTATTTTACCGTAAGTATAAAAAGGTATACTTAAGTTATTATTATTAATCTATATATAGATAGTTATTAAGAATATAAAAATATTTAAGAGTAATAATAGAGTATTATTTTATAGTTAGTTATAG
>JALHBU010000167.1:0-21859 GCA_024340005.1 Tolypocladium tropicale | reverse complement strand
ATTAAAATATAAATATATTAATTAAGCTTATTTATTAATTATATTTTAAATAAAATATAATTATATTATATATTAATTATTAAATTTATTTATAATATATTAATATTAATTATAAATAAATTTAATTTAATTAATTATATTATATATATAAGTATTTTATAAAGTTATTTTATATAAATTTAATAATATATAAATAATAATAATAAAACTATAATTATTAACCTTTTAATTAATATTTTTTATTAATTATAGTTATTATATTTATATAATATTTTAATAAGTTTTTTTTCTTTAATATAAAATATTTAATATTAAGTTTATATAGTTTTTAAGGCTTTAAATAAGGATAATATTAAATAAATAATAATATATAAATATTAAATATTAAGTTATTAAAAGCTACCTAAACTTACTAGCTAACTTAAATATAAACTAGTAAAATAGAGCGCTACCGCCTTAGGTAGGTTACGAAGTATTTTATATAGGTAACTAAGGTATTAGACTAGGCATGGAAAAGGTATATCGGCTGTTGGCCTAGTTTGGGCTGTCTTACGACGTCACTTTACCAGAGCCCGGGTGTATACTAACCGCCGAGCAGGGCATAACTCCCGACAGCTCCCTCGAATGCGCCGCCATGGAAGACAAGAAGAACGACGATTTCGTGGTACGAATGCCCGAAGGTGGTAGCATTGTCAGCGAGGAGAAAGGGCCGTTTATGGCCAAGGCTTCAGCCCCGGGATCGCCCACTGTGTCGCCGCCGGCCTTGATGCAATCCGTGTCCAGGCTGGACAACAACCCTCCGCTGTCAGTGGTTGCGTATTGCCTCTCGTCCATTAGCATGACCGTCGTGAACAAGTACGTCGTGTCGGGGACATTCTGGAACCTCAACTTCTTCTATCTGGCGGTGCAGGTATGTGGCAGGTTGAGGGAAGCGCCCGGAGCACCCCAGTAAGCGCTGACCCGGCACCTCAACGCGCGCAGGCTATCGTATGCATCGGCGCGATTGCAGCGTCGAAGCAGCTCGGGCTCATCCGAAACCTTGCCCCCTTCGACCCAAGCAAGGCGAAGAAGTGTACGTCTGTGCATGGCATGGATTGGTGGCAGGACTGACGCTTGGCGCAGGGTTTCCGATATCAATTCTCCTCGTGGGAATGATCTACACGAGCACGAAAGCGCTACAATTCCTGTCCGTGCCTGTCTATACCATATTCAAGAACCTGACAATCATCGTGATTGCATACGGCGAGGTCTTGTGGTTCGGCGGCAGCGTGACACCGCTCGCTCTGCTGTCGTTTGGCCTGATGGTCCTGAGCTCGGTGGTGGCTGCATGGGCAGACATCCAGAGCGCCGTCGCCAGCGACGCTGGATCCGCAGCTTCGTTGTCGACGCTGAATGCCGGGTACGCGTGGATGGGGCTGAACGTTCTGTGCACCGCGTCCTACGTGTTGGGGATGCGGAAAGTGATCAAGAAGATGAACTTCAAAGACTGGGACAGTGAGTCTCCCTGGGCGGGGCTTGTGCCTTGTTTGCCATCAAGAGAAGCCGTGTCGCTGATGAACTACCGGCAGCCATGTACTACAACAACCTTCTGACCATCCCAGTTCTCTTGGTCTGCTCGCTGCTCACCGAGGACTGGTCCGGGACTAATTTTGCCAAAAACTTCCCCGAGGCCACGCGCGGCCGGATGATTGTGGGCATGGTCTACTCTGGCCTGGCTGCCATCTTCATCTCGTACTGCTCAGCATGGTGCATTCGGGTCACATCCTCGACGACGTACTCCATGGTTGGGGCGCTGAACAAGTTGCCCATCGCCGTCAGCGGCCTCATTTTCTTCTCGGCGCCGGTGACAGTGGGCAGCGTGTCGGCCATCTTCATTGGCTTCATTAGCGGTATTGTGTACGCGTGGTCCAGGATACGACAGTCGGATACCCCCAAGGAGTCTCTTTCTCTGCCAACAACGAGACCGACTGTGAGCGCCAGCTCTCAGAGCAGCCGAGACGCGACAAACTCGTGAGACGCAGCACGGCATCGCACGCGAAGCGTAGACGTTCAGCCGTTTCCGGGCATCTTGCGTCACGAAGCCTTCTCTGCTAACAGTCTTGCCTGCCGCCTGATATACAAAGTCGTCCTTGCGCTGGGGCTTGGTTGCTTCCGGCAGCATTTGTCAACGTGATGTACGGCTGTACCCGCACTTGTCAGATAATGAGGCCCCGGGTGACAAGAGGAAGGCCAACGCGCCAACCCAGCCGCCCAGGGTAGGCGTGGTCGCCGAGCGGGCTTGAGGCACGCTTCTTTTGACGCGGAGCATTCGATTGGCACTTGGTGAATCCGCCAGCAGGCCCGCGCCAAGACCCCTCGCTCGGCCTGTCTACGCGCCAACAAACACGCACCGATACGCTTCGCGGACTCGCTCCAGTGAGCAAGTAGGTACCGCTTTGGTTTTGCTCTCGACGAGCAAGCCGCGGCACCGGCTCCTGGTTCAGCGCCTCGAGATGGCTCGCTTTACGCCCGGCTCGGTGCTCACACGACCTCCCCGTACATCCATGTACTCCGTATGTAGACTCTGGCTGCGGCGCAAAGGGGGCCTGCAACGGATCGACAAGGCGGAACCAGGCCGGTCTATAAGAGGTTCTTGCTGGCCTGAAAGGGGACCCCTGCGTAGGAGACTGGAACGTTGTAGTGATGCATAACTTGGTGCTGGGGTACTTCGTACAGGCACCCATGACGTAGGTACCGAGGTTGAGGCACATGGAAGGTACCTACCTGGGTACCTACCCGGGGACCATTTTAGTGCCTCAGGTACCTTACGAAGTAGGGCAAGGTAGCTTTGGGAGGTACAAGTAGGAAGCGCGGACGCGGGTGCTGCGCTCCACTTGCCGCTGCCAATCGACCACACTCTTCGGCAACGTGCCCACATCGGCGGGCCGAGCAGAGCATCGTGATCCGGCTGAAAGCCAGCCTCGTGACTCGCAGCCGAACGTGTCTCGTTCCTCAGCCCGAGCGCATTCTCGTCCTGCTTGCTGGGCGCTGTTGCGGTGCGCGACACGGACATCCTTCACGCGGATTGCCATCTCCAATGTTGTGCCCCGTCCCGCAGCCCACGGATACTTTGAGTTACACGCCCAGAATCCCGCCGACGATGCTCTGAAGCCTCTGCTGCGCTGGACCCAAAGTGCCCTTTGCCCTCTCGCCGAAGCACGACCGCCGCGCTTCGAGGCTTGTTCAAAATGCTCCGGCTTGTGCACCGGCGTCAGTACCCCCATTCCGACCTTGCCCTGCCGTTCCATCATGCTGACCCTCCCGTCGTTGTAGCCTTTGAGGCCCTCTCGACGACAGTTGGTGCCTCCCCAGATGAGCGTGAGCTGCCGCCCCTATACCATTCGGAAAGACGAGCCACCCTCTGACCCCCACCGCCTTCCGCGACTACCAGTCAAGATCATCTTCTCGTTTTTGCTCTCCTACCCGTTGGCTGGGCTTTTGAAGCGAGTTCCTGATGCGAAGCCCGCGCGCAAGAACTTGTTCATCATCTGGTACGGGCCCCTCCGTGTCTCCGGCTACCCGTGCCTCCACGCTGAAGCATATCATGATAGCACCTCCGTCTTCTATCTCGTCGGCCTCTTCGACCTGTGGCATGGCCTCGTCACCCTTTTGATCAGCGCAGGTGGCACCTTCTGCATCGCCAAATACCTCGTCAGGAGCCCCTACATGCCATGGATTGGCTTCTTCTTCGTCATGGGCCACATGTCTGTCAACCACATCCGCCGCCAGATTGCCAACGACCCTTCCACCGTCGACATCACCGGCGCACAGATGGTACTGGTTATGAAACTCAGCGCCTTTTGCTGGAATGTAGCCGACGGGCAGCTGCCTCAGGATCAACTGTCCGACTTCCAGAAGGACCGCGCCCTCCAGCAACTGCCCCCTATCCTCGACTTTGCAGGATATGTCTTTTTCTTTCCCGGCCTACTGGCAGGCCCAGCCTTCGACTTTGCCGACTACCGCCGCTGGATTGACACCTCCATGTTCGATGTCCCTGCTGAGATTGACCCCGCAAAGAAGCCTCCAGTGAGAAAGAAGCGTAGGATACCGCGTAGCGGGACCCCGTCTGCTTTCAAAGCTCTCCGTGGACTGCTCTGGGTTGGTCTCTTTGTTGCGCTGTCGCCTCAATTTGACCATGAGCAACTCGTCACTGACTCGTACATGCGCCATGGCCTTGTTCGACGCATCTGGATCATGTACATGGTCACTCTTGTAGCCAGGTTCAAATACTACGGCGTCTGGACCCTGGCCGAAGGTTCCTGTATCCTCGCTGGCCTGGGCTATAACGGCGTCGATCCCATCACCGGCAAGGTATCGTGGAATCGTCTGCAAAACATTGACCCATGGATGGTAGAGACCGCCCAGAACCCGCGTGCCTACCTGGCTGGCTGGAACATGAACACAAACACCTGGCTTCGAAACTACGTCTATCTTCGAGTGACGCCTAGAGGTAAAAAGCCAGGCTTCCGCGCCAGTATGATTACCTTTGTCACCAGTGCTCTTTGGCATGGCTTTTATCCTGGATACTATCTGTCATTCGTTTTGGCTAGTCTAATTCAGACAGCCGCCAAGAGTAGGTCTCGGACAGTGGCTGTCAGCCTCATGTCCCTGCTTCGCCCCGCCTCGCTGCTCTTGCTAATGTCGCATTCCAGACTTTCGCCGCCTACTTCGCCCCTTTTTCTTGGACCCCGTCACCGAAGGACCGTCCCCAAAGAAGAAGTACTATGACGCTGTTAGCTATGTCGTCACCCAGTTGACTTTCTCCTTCGCCACGACCCCTTTCCTCGTTCTTTCTTTCAAAAACTCCACACTTGCATGGTCCCGTGTGTACTTTTACGGGTTTGTTTGGACCCTGGCGGCGCTGGCGTTCTTTGCCTCACCAGGCAAGGCTATGTTGAAGGCGCAACTAGCAAAGAGACAAGGAAAGGCCAGCGCGAAGTTGGTGCGATCCGCCAGTACCGACAGTCTGACAGGAAACCAGCCGATTCTCGGCATTTCCAAAGATCTCGAACGCGATGTAAATGAGGCCGTCGAGGAGTTCAAGGCTGAGGTCGAGGCCCGGCAACGCAAGAAGGCGTCATGACATTGCGCAGCGTACGACGAGTGGCTTCAGGGGCACAGCTTGCAGCTACAGACGCTTGGGACATATTGTAGCTATTAGCGCGTCACATTTACTATTTCGAAATGTACGTAGCAATGCCAGAGCGACGTAGTGACGAAGAGAATACAAGTTTCCATGTCACAACAATTACGGTGTCATCGTATGGTGCCTTCCCAACGACAAAGCAAAATCGTGAACCGTGACTTGTCGTTGCTTCATCATGATTGAAACGAGACAACGCCATCCATTTATCCCTGAGCATCGAGTCCCTTATCCGAGCCGCCGATGGTCGTTAAAACAAGGCTTTCAAATATATCTAGTTGGTTCGTATCGTTTTTATCCAACAATATTAACAAAAGAGGAGGCAAACGCCGCGACTCAGGCGACATATGAACACGAAATGAAGGGGAAAGCTTCTGATGAGGCTCAAGGCGGAGAGTGTCGCTAGTTCATTAGGTCGTCAAATGAGCCATTGGTCAGGCCGTTAGGGATCAGACCAGTCATGATCCCCATTTCTGCGTCACTCCTGTGACAATGAGTGCAATTACGGCGCCGACAACGAAGACACCGACTATGGCCATAGCTCGGTTGAGATTTCTCCACCATCGGGCACGAATATAGCAGCGCGCGTCGAGTGCTCCATGCACTTGATGATTGGCCACGGTTCGCTGGTTGACATGGCTTGCTGTTCCATGGACCTCGGCCATCTCCAGTTGGGGTCTGGGCGGCAGTGGCAGGAAAGAGGCAACCATCCAGGCTGTTGAGAAGATGGGCTGTCAGTTTGTTCGTTGTTTGGGAGAAGGAGAAGGAGAAAATTGTTGGGGGAGGAGGGGGGGGCTCCTCTGCCAATACTCACCAAAGGGGAATATGAAGCCGACAACGAACAAGATAGGCTGTAGACTCTGTCGGTATTGGAAACTCCCTTCGGCGGACCACACGGCTGACGGCGCCTGCCAGATGCTATATCTACTCATCCGCCTGTCTCGGCCCAAATGCGGTGACCATATACTGGAAGTCTGTTTTTTGACCGCGGAGGGCACCGGTAAGACTGGATACGGAGTTATCTCGTCGACCGCCAAGTCGGATCCGCGACGGTCTTTACGGTGTGCTGCTCCACGCGGATGGCGCCGAGGGTTATGGATGGCCGCAATGGGTCCATCGACGCTCGGAGAACGGCTAAGAAATGGACCTCCCTGGGAGCTGTCTTTGAATTCGGACGAAAGCGAGTCAGACGATGGCTGCGCTGCCAAAAATCTGCGCTCACCGCTGCCGTAGTATAACCTGCGTAAACAGTCAGTTTGCCAGCCCTAATCCAGCGCTGTCGCTTGGCAATTTCAGGGGCTCTTCCTCACCTAGCCCAGGCCGGAATGGCCGAACGACTGAAACTGTTGCTGCGAGAGCTACTCGAAGACCGTAGGTTGCGATCGGAAGAATAATTAGACAAGAGGCTGTACAATCGAGGGCGCGAAGGTCGGCTGTGCAGCCCCTCCAGATCGGCCAGACCATCGCCGTGCTCGTCAGGGTCTCGGATGAGCCTCACGGTACTGTAATTCTGCTCCCGGGTCGTGATTCTACCATAAACCGCCGCGGGACTCTCTGGAGGTGCGTCCGTGACGAGGGCTGGCCGCGCCTGGGCCTCTTCATCTTGGAAGGATAGCGATACGTCACCAACCTGGCTGCTACGCCTGCCATGGCCCGAGAAAGGGGACAGGGAGCGTGATGGGCCCTCGTTCCCGCCCTCGCTCTCGGAGAGGATCGTGGAGAGGGCAGAGCTGCTTTGGTGATGTTGAGTCGTAGGATCGCCGTTGAAGGGCCGGAGCGATGAATTTTGCCGCAGTATTCCGCTGGGCATGTGTACGTTGGCAGCGACAGTGAACAAGGAACGAGTAGCCTCCTCAATGAGGATGCTGGAAATAGAGCTTAGCGACCCGGATCGAATTGACTCTCGAGAGCGCGATATGGGCCAACCAAGCTGTTGATGCTGATCCAAGACGTGCCTTGAGCCTGGTCTCAGTGGAGGGACCAGCAAGCTCTCCCTCGAGTACTCGGACCTGAGTCTAGACCTGAAGCCGGCGAGGACGGACGAGGAAGGTGAAATGTCGTCGTGAACAAGATAGTTTGCTTCGCTTTCACCCGTCGGTGGTCGTTGCTGGTCGTCGACGGACTGATCAGACGAGGACTCGCCCAAGATATCAACGTTGCAATGGCTCGACGCAGAAGTGAGACCCTCGAACTCAACGTCAGCTGATCCAACGATGGAACCCGCGGAGGCGACGGCGGGCGAACTATGGGGATACGTCTTGTAGTTCGATCTTTCAGAAGAAATGGAGCCCGACTGCGAGGAACGGGAAAGCTGCCTTGCATGAGACCTAGCAGCGCTTGCAGGAAAAGTCGGAGGGGGCTGTTGCAGAGGACTCGGCGCGTGATTGGGATTCCCTGAGCTCGAGGCGTCGAGCGGAAGAGTCTGACTGCAATCCGAAGTGCTACGGTGCACCTTGCGTAACCCACCAACAAAGCGGTAGTTCCAGGGCGAGGACGAGGCAGGACATGGATCGTCAGGCTGTGCAGAGGCCGGGCGAGGGGATTGCTCGTGGAGCGGCGTCAAGGGAGAGCTGGGTCGGTCATCGCCGAGAAAGTCGGAGGTGGATAGGTCGTAGACGCTGCTCGGCACCGTTGACGAGAGATGTCGCGATCTCAGAGAGTCTGTGGTAGAGTCGGCTTGGGGGAGTAAAGAGAAGGTCTTGTCAGAGTGAACATTAATGACGACCTTTCTGGGTCGGCGCCAGGATGGCGAGGGCGAGGGCGGTTGTCGCAATGGGGAGGTTGAGAGAGATGGCGAGGGTGACTGAGATGTCGCCAACGGCTGTGTACGATTCCTCGCACGAGCAACGGCGGCGGTGGCGGCCTTATTAGCAGCGACGCTCGGGTCTGACATCGCATGAACCGTGGCGTCGGAGACAGGCCCAGGGTGCGAAGACACGGGGACGGCGCATGAAACGAAAGAACTGCCACACGGCTGGCCTTCGGGACCATGGTCCCGACCGTTTTCCTGGTCGAGGACACCGCCATGTCGGCTCCTGGCTCTGTCCCGAGATGGGCGCGACTCTGCATACGAGGCGGAAGGTGATGGAGCCTCCGTCTCGGGTCCGTCGCCATCGGAGCTGAGCCGGGGAGGGCTGTAAGGGACGAGACGGATCTGTAGCCTGTTGCGCTCCGAGGGCGTCCGCTCGTGAAGGACGCGACGCTCCGGCGGGGGAGGCGGCGAGGTGGGCATGCTCAGCCCGTACTCGTACTCTTGGCACCCACTAGGCGGGGGCGTCAGCTCCCATTGCCTGGGGACGCGGGACGGGAGAGAGGTCCAGGTGGCTCAGGCTGAAGGCAGGACACCACTGCGACGCTGAAACGCCGCTCGCCGAGGCGCGACTCGTCTGTCCCTCTCGTCGATGGATGGCTGAATGGCGTGCCGCAGCAGGGCCGGGGGGGGGGGATGTTGGACTAGGATTAGCAATAAAGGCCTCTGCGGTTCCGAGGCTTTGATGACGGCGAAGATCAAACTAAGCCGTGGTAACGGTGCCGAGTGATTGTGATGCTGGATATAAGAAGCTGCACGATTGTGGCGGTGAGCTGCAACGAGAGACAAGAGTCGTATCAATTCATATACCCGTAAACAGCGTAATGGCGAAAATACAGAAGTCGAAGGCGGGAAATTCTGAAAAAGCGTCCTTGTCGGGTCGTTTTGTCAAGCCGAAGTACGGGGCGTATTAGCGAGATGAGCAGACGTAAAGGTGTGCGAGCAGCCCAAGAGAGAGGAGGGCAAGTCTCGGTGAAGAAGAATTAGTAGCAGAGACGCGAAAGGGGGAAAAGCGACGAAAGGAATGGAAGCATGTGCAAAAGAGCGTAGTCAAAGAGTTGGTTGGAGGAGGGGAAGAGGAAGAGAGGGAAGAGCGCGAGCGAGGAGAGCTGTCCAAGGTAGGAGGAGCGGAGGCGAACCATTAGCCGCCGTGCGCCAAAGCAGCGGCCGATTGCAGCGACCATGTCGTCCTCACCTCACGACGTGTTCACATTGGACCAGCCAGGAAGCGAACCCCAGACTGCGTATCCGTACACGTACGGGCTGACCGCCAGGTGTACCTCGTACGGGCTCGGGGCCCAGAAAACTTTGCCGGCGATGCGCTGGCTGGCCGGGGTCGCAGATCAATCACGATGGGGACCTGACTGAACCAGCTGGTGCTCCACGGGGCCATCTGCGCCTAGTGGGCGGCGTTTAATGACCTCCTGCACGACGCACGGAGTAGGTACGAGTACGAGTACTCGTACGCGTTGGCACAGGCCGGATCCGCGTGGCGGGCCCGAAGACGAAGACGACGACGACATGGCATGAACTCGTGAGGGCATATTGGCGTCCATATTACACCGAGCGCCGCTACTCTTGCGCAGGGAAGCCCAGCGCACCCGCTTACTCGTGTCTATATGTACGGAGTATAGGTAATAAGGTCGCTGACGTCCTGGACCTGCTTGTACGGGTACTCGTACGGATCCTCGTGCCTGCAGGTGGTGCCAGGTGGAGTCGCCGGGGGAACTGGGCCAGGAACAGGGAGCTGAGCATCCCGTCGCAATCAGCGCCGAACACTCTCGACCCATGATTTATGCTGACCGCCGGCGTCGTTTGCCTTGGTCTTTGCTCCCTCGGGCCTCCCGTCCGCCATGCCCTTGCACGGGACGCCGACGTACGGAGTACAGAACTCGAACCCGCGCGCGCCTCGGTCCCCTCGGACGTTGACATGCTGCGCTCGCGCCCCATCAATGCTACCTCTGACGACGAGCGAGCGAGGTCTTGCGTTGCAGCGCAAGCCGGCGGCTCCAGCGCGAAGCTCGCGTGGTCGAGGTCCTCCTGGTCGTCGCGTCGACGCGCCGCTGGCGTCCAATAATGCGGGACGTCATCAAACCGCCTGCATCGTACGTCGCCCCTGGCAGAGAGGCGTCGCGGGAGAGGCGAGGCCAGCCAGCGACGAGGCACATGAGTCGCCAATTTCGACCGCAAACTGACGTCGTTCCTGCGAGTACGTGCGGACGGCGAGACGGACAGGCGCTGTCTCGTGTGCCTGCGTCGGTGCTTGGGTGCCTATTTGCCCGTTGCCCATCCCATCAATCCCACCGTCCAATCCAACCATCCATGGAAACCGTCCATCCTCCCCCCCGTGGCGCCGCCCAAATTTCGCCTGTCTCAGACATGCCGGCATGCCGGCATGCCACGTTTGACGGGAGAGCTCGTTAGGGTTGGGCCCGGCACGGCCACTGGCCCGGGCCGAGCGTCACCGCAGCTCCTTCGCTGCATGTCCAATTGAAGCGCCGGTCGGCTCGAAGGGAAAGGGGCGCGTTGGGAGCGGGAGCAGGCAGGCAGGTAGGTCTCGTAGTAAGGGAAGCCGGAACAGGGTCCAACACGCACGCGGTCCGGGCCCGCAACCTACACGTACGACGAGCACGAGTACGGAGTAACGTCCGGGTCGGTGGCTCGTAACTGTGCAGCGCCAGCCCGACCACTCTTGCGCTTACACTCTGTGATCGTAGGCGTAGAACAGCGTCAGGTTCGTCGACCCGGGCCCACGGGAGAGCAGCGTGGGCAGGACTAAAGAAAAAGAAAAAAAAAATTGCAGGCCGTTGCTGTACTCGTACACTCCGTGCGGAGTACCTACGATAGCAGTCCAGTCCATGCGCAAGCAGGCTAAGGGCTCTTAGCAGCTCCTTGAATCTTGCAGAGCGCTCTCCTGTAATTACAGTACCTAGGTAAGGTACTGTACGGAGTAGCTACGTCGGGAACGGAGTGCTGCTCTCCCTGTCTTGCTCGACCACGGCCTTCTTCCTTGGCACGCACCTACCTGCCTGAGCCCGTGGCCCAGCGGCCCCACCTGCCAGATCCACGCCGCTGGATCCGGATCGCCAGGGCGCCTTCATTAGTCAGGAACAATACGGCTTGCGGAGCATGCTCGACGGAGCGCAACAATGCAACAACACAATGCTCTGAGCAACCTTGCGCTTACGAGCAATTACCTATGGCAAGGTTAAGGTAGTTGTCTGTTCTTTGCAGTCCCGCTCCCAGTCCCAGTACACCAGCCAATGTGTGCCTCCGTTCCCATGCATGCATGCAGCAGGAGCAGGTCGACTCTGTACGGATTACGAGTATTAAGGTAGGTGAACGTGGGCCTAACGTGCCTCTTACGGACTACGAGTAGGTCAACGTCGGCCGCCAGACGTGCCCGCCCCTCCCTTGCCGACCAGCTCTCTCCTCTCCTGCAACTTGACCTTATTTCAGCCTTTCTAACCTCCCGGCAGCCCAGTCCAGGATCAACGTAGCACGCGGCTAGCGCCGCCGTGCTTCTTCGCTTCACTCTTGTCTTCTCTTCCGGAGCGGGTGCCCAACGCCCACGAGCACGAGCACTCGTACGAGTAAGCGCCTGTCCCTGGCCTCTCGTCGACCCGACGCTGTGCCCACGTTTCGCAAGCCAGGGTACGCTGCGCGGAGAGGCCCTTCAGATGGACTGGCCGTTGACTTCCGGCTCGCGCCACACTGGCTTCGGCCAGTCGCAAGCCTTTGGGCTTTTGGTGAGTTCTCCTCTCCCCCTCCTTCCCTCGACTGCTTGGGCCCATTGGGGGCCACCCCAAGATCTCCGAGCCGCCTCGTCCCCTCCTGTCCCTCTCTGCGGCCGCGGCTGACGCTTCTCTGGCGTTTCGTCTCAAAAAGGTGGTCTACTGCCTCGTTTACGTCCTGCCTCTCTATGTCTCTGCCGCTACTAGGGCCTCGCCGACTCGGTCCAGGGATGCCCCGGAGGCCATTCGGGCCAGGATCCGCTCCGTCTCTTTTTCCACGGCGGCATGCTCCATCGCCACGTTCGTCCTGCTCCTCCGTGCTTCCCCGAGCCCCGGCCCTGGCTCCGGCTCCGGCTCCGGCCCCGGCCCAGCATCTGCGCTCCCGACCGTCAGCCACCACCAACTTGCTTCGTCCCTGCATCTCATGGGCTACTGGCCTCTCGGCCTGCCAGAGACCACCAGGGCCCTTCTTCTCACCGCCCTGCTCTTCGCTGGACCTCTGTACGAATGCCTCGTCATCGACGGCGTTTGGAGGCAGTGGGTGCGCCTAGAGCCTCTGGTGCACGTTGGCACTGACTGGCCAGCCTGGCGAAACATGGTCGCTGTACGTTCACCTCTCCCTCCACGCATCTCGCCTGCGGCTGCGCTACTTTCTCTGTCTTGTTCTTCTTCTGCCAGTCACTCTCCCTTCACCCTCCCGTGACTTGGCCTGCTAATCGTCCTCCCTCTTGGCATAGGGTCCCGTCACCGAAGAGTGCCTCTTCCGCTCTGCCACTGTACCCTTGCTCCTGCTGGCCAGCTCTGGCCTCGCAAGCATCATATTCCTATCTCCCTTAGTCTTTGGCCTGGCCCATCTTCACCACTTCTACGAGTTTCGCGTCACTCATCCCCAAACGCCCCTCGTCGCCGCCATCGCCCGCTCTGTCCTGCAACTCTCGTACACATCCATCTTCGGAGCATATGCCACCTTCATCTTCCTGCGCACTGGATCTTTGCTCGCCGCCATCTCCGTTCACACCCTGTGCAATTCCATGGGACTTCCCCGAGTCTGGGGCGCGCTCGAGCCATACTGGCTGTCACCCAACGGGCCTTCGTGGCCCTCCTCAATCAAATGGACCGGCCTTTACTACGTACTGCTCGTGGGCGGTTCGCTGCTTTGGTGGTCTAATTTGTATTCATTGACCCAGTCGACCATGGCTCTAGCTAGCTTCTAACCGAGCTGGCGCCGTTGCCAGCCATCGGCGCGACGAGTCCGGGCTTGATCTGGCGCTGGCCGGGTTTGGTGACAGCCTACGATCCATAACCAATTTGAATAAATACACACCCGGAAGCTCATGCGTACATTTCCCGTGAACCCTTTCCCAGGCCCCGCGACATACACTAGTCAAAACAGCACCGAAGCCGCATTCGTCGGACTTGGCTCATCTCAAAGCCGTCTGCCCAACAAGGCCTGGCATCGCAAACTCGTCTTCCTCTTTGGCGCTAGTCGGTCTTCGGTGCCGCAGGGCTGACGACGGATCCCTTCTCTCATCTTCGACGACGCTTCGTCGCGCCTCCTCCCGTAAATCACGGCCAGCCTCCTTCCCCTTGGACCGTCCGACGGAGCCGCTGCCGTCCGCCATGGCATCGTCTGGGCCCCTCGTGTTCTTCTTCCTGGGCCACAGGCTCGGCAAGGCAATTTCCTGGAAGCGCGGCTCAACCGCGCGTTCATCGAACCAACGATGCAGACGCGCCTCGACAAGCTGGGCAATTTTTGGTACATCTTGCAGCCTCGAGCGGCTTCCGAGGAGGCTGCGGATGGAAAAGTCCAGCCGATAATCGTCAAGGAAGCTAAACGTCATCATGGTCGGGGTTGATTGCGAAGGGTTGCTCGGGATGAAGGAAATGGACAAGGTGCCGCTAAATCTGACCACAGACACTGCCAGAGCCACGGGCAGGACTGCAGATAGCTTCTTTGGGTAGTTTAGAAGGAGCTTCGTCTCGACGGCAAGAGTGAGCATGTCGCTCAAATCGACATCCATACGAGCCTGAAGCCGCGTTCCATCCCTGGCAGCCTTGGCGGCGTCAAACTTGATTCCGTTCCCAAGCGTGAGACCGTCCTCGTCCACGGGGATGACGCGGCAGTTGCTGAAGATAGGGAAGTCCTCGCCCAAGCTCAGCTCGGTGACTCGGATGTCGTCGACGAAGTCGGGCCGTGATGTGCCATTAAGTGCCTTGGTGAGGGAGTTGAGGATGGCATCGTCGTGCTGGGCATCGCTGCGGAACTGAGCGATGGTCTGCGCGATCAGGACATTGAACCAGTCGAGGCTCTCCGGTTGGTGGCTATCGACGTTGTAGTATGTCTTGCTCAGGATGGAGGGGATGGTGAGCGCGGGAGGGTGCCTCAGGACGCTCGATTTCTTGCGACTCAGGGCCTGGCCCCGTCGCTGGCTCGGCGTGCGCAGGCTCAACAGCGATTGCTTATGTGCCAGGGTCCTCGCCCTCCGCTCCGTGGCCCTCAGCGATGCCGTCGCGTCTGGAGACGGCGGGTCGCCAAATATGAAAAACTTGATGAAAGCCGCGAGGATCAACACCACAGAGAGCTGCCCTACGATGAGACCCTGAGTAAATGAGAGCCTGCGGTTCGTGCGTGAGCTCACTTCAGCTTCAGCCACGGGCACATGAAGGCGACTCACGTTGGTTCAGGCCTCGTTGGACAGTTGGCATCTGAGGCCATGTTCAGCTGTGAGCCATGGGGTGGCCACACCAAGCACTTTCACCCAGGCCGTGATATGGGGAGTTTTTCCCACCCGCTACTGTTCGTTTCAGGCGAGGCAGGTGATTCCAGGGCGTCAGGGGCAGCCGGGGGAGATGCAGCCAAGGTGTCGCCGTCAACTCTCTGTCGCTTCTACGTGAGGTTCCATAGGCCGCGTCGCGTATACTGCGCAGCACTAACATGCACATGTCGGGGTGGGATGCAAATATCGGTGATGTCGTCGCCTGCAGGCTAGGCAATCAGGTACCTATCTCCTGGTGGGCCCCTCCTGCTGTGAGGTGCGACTACTCGTACTCGTACTCCGCACCTTACCTTAGGTACTTGGCCATCGCATGGGTGGGGCGAGCTGGCCGACACCAACACCAAGCTTCCCCGTACCTTGGGCACCTCGGTGGGTGGTGGGAACCTTGCCTGGCAGCAGGTACCTCTACTCATCTGCACGCCGAACACCACCTTGCCTCACCTGCCAAACCGCCTCTCTCTTTCACGCTTCACCGAGTCCTCCGCCCCTTGCCTAGTATACAAGGCCGGCTGAACCCACGCCTTGCCAGCCAACCAGCCAGTCACCTCCGAAACTCTGTCTTTCAGGCCCTATACGTCGCACATCGCGAGCGACCCTGTGTCGCACGCGACTGTTGGCAAGGCCGCGTCGGCATCTCGGCCGCAGCATCATCGTGGCATGACATCAGTCCTGCGCCCTCTCTCACTGCTTCTGGGCTTCACCCTTATCCTCGCCCATCATGGACGTATCCCAGGCCGTCGCGGGCTATATCTCCAAAATTGTGATGCCGTCGGGAGATGCGTCGTCGACCAAGATGAAGATCTTGCTGCTTGATCGCGAGACTGTCTCCATCGTGTCAACAGCCGTCACACAGTCGTCATTGCTGAACCACGAGGTGTATCTCATCGACCGGCTGGACAATGCCGGCCGAGAAAAGATGCGTCATCTTCGATGCCTCTGTTTGGTGCGGCCGTCTGCCGAGACCATCCAGCTGCTGGTCGACGAACTTCGCGAGCCTAGGTACGGAGAGTACCACCTCTACTTCACCAATGTGGCCAAGAAGTCGTCGTTGGAACGCTTGGCCGAGGCCGACGACCATGAGGTTGTCAAGGCGGTCCAGGAGCACTTTGCTGATTACACCGTCGTCAACCCTGATCTGTTCTCCCTCAGCGTCTCGCTACCTCGCTGGCGCATATGGGCCGCCAACAGCCCTGACACGTGGAACCCCGACGCGCTCCAGAGATGCGCTGAGGGCCTCATCGCCGTCCTCCTATCCCTCAAGAAGAAGCCCCTCGTCAGGTACGAGAGGAGCAGCCCTCTTGCCAAAAAGCTGGCTTCGGAAGTCCGCTATCTCATGTCCCAGGAAGAGCAGCTATTCGATTTTCGCAAGGTCGACACGCCGCCAATTCTCCTCATCCTGGACCGGCGAGAGGACCCCGTGACGCCGCTCCTGACCCAGTGGACCTATCAGGCCATGGTGCATCACTTGCTTGGGATCCAGAATGGTCGGGTAGACCTGAGCGACGTGCCGGACATCAGGCCTGAGCTCCGAGAGATCGTGCTATCGCAGGACCAAGACCCTTTCTTCAAGAAAAATATGTTCCTCAACTTTGGTGACCTTGGCGGCACCATCAAGGACTACGTCGAGCAGTATCAGTCCAAGACCAAGAACAATGCCAATATCGAGTCCATTTCCGACATGAAGCGCTTCATCGAAGAGTACCCTGAGTTCCGCAAGCTCTCGGGCAACGTAAGCAAGCACGTCACCTTGGTGTCGGAGCTCAGCCGCCGAGTTGCCGCCGAGAACTTGTTGGAAGTGAGCGAGGTTGAGCAGAGCTTGGCATGCCACGACAATCACAGTTCCGATGTCAAGGTACTCATTAAAATTTTCCGCTTGTATCGACTACCCTAGGATCTTAACAATACTGACAAATCCATCCAGAGCATACAAAACCTCATCCAAGCGCCCAGCGTCACAGCAGAGGCCAAGGTCGGGCTTGTCGCTCTGTACGCTCTGCGATATCACAAGCATCCGTCGAATGCGCTCCACGTGCTCATGGATCTGTTGATCGCGGGTGGGGTGTCGCCCCGTCTGGCGAAGTCGGTCAACAACATTTTAGCATACCACTCCTCGCTCCATTCTTCGCAGACGCAGGGCGGGATTTCGGAGATCTTTGAATCTGCGGGGATCTTCTCTGGGGCCTCGAGTAGATTCAAGGGCCTGAAAGGAGTAGAGAACGTCTACACTCAACACACCACCGTGCTGGAGAGCACGTTGCAAAATCTTATCAAGGGTCGGCTAAAGGAACAACAATGCCCCTTTGTTGAAGGCGGCGGCTCAACTAGAGACAAGCCGCAGGACATCATTGTCTTCATTGTAGGTGGCGCTACGTATGAGGAGGCCAAGACGGTTGCCGGCATGAACGCCACAACACCGGGCGTCCGCGTCGTGCTGGGTGGCACTTCGATTCACAACGCCGCCACGTTCCTGGAAGAGGTTGATGATGCGGTGAGCGCATGGCCCGAGGCGCGGGACAGGAGATGAAGTGCTGCACTGTTCTCCAGCTGTATGAAGGGTGGTGCGACAGCGATGCCTGGCGGGGATTTGCGCGGACACTAGGTACGAAATCAGTGAGCGCTCGCTCGGAAGAGAGCATGGATCAACAGGGTTAGATAACTGCGCGGTTGTAACTACGGCATGTCACCGGAGGACAGCAGAACCAGGGGTAATACCGATATTTGTTGGCAATCGCCTCGAGATACCCGCGTGACGGGGCTGCCTCGTGTGATACAGGGTGGTGCCGGTGGACTTTTGCGAGGTTGGCTCCGCATCCGCTCGATACGACGGAATATAGCGTACGGAGTACTCCGTACTCCGCTGGTAGGTACCTGACCTACAGGTACTGTAGGTACCTACCTACCAAAGGCAGGGTGCAAGGCTGTGGCTGGAGGGCCCTGCATGCACCCCAGTTGCGCAAAGGCGCCCAAGCCACATTTGCATACCAACCCGCCAGCGAATGGGAGTTGGTGCCGATCGTTTGCGCAAGACGAATATCTTTTCCCCCCCGAACCATCTCGATCAAGATCCCGACAACTGAAACCGCAACTTCAGTCCCAACTGGGTGCATCGTTGTCGCTGGCTGACCCGTATGGGCTGTACCCAAGCCATGCATGCCCTGGTGCGCCCAAAGTTGCCACACTGGCTGCGCTGCCGCCAGGTACTGAGGAAAAGACATCTTGCGACGGTCGCCGACGGCGCGAGGTCAGTACCAGCGCGCACGTCACGCTCGGCGATGCTAACTTTGCTCCAAGACCTTTCGATGTTGTCGTCATCGGCGGTGGACATGCCGGCGCCGAGGCGAGCGCTGCCGCCGCGAGAGCCGGTGCGAGGACGGCTCTCATCACGCCCAGCGCCGACAATCTCGGGACGTGCTCCTGCAACCCTAGCTTTGGAGGCATCGGCAAAGGCACCATGATTCGGGAAATCGATGCTCTCGACGGCCTGGCCGGGAGGATCATCGACAAGGCCGGCGTCCAATTCCACATGCTGAACCGCAGCAAAGGCCCGGCGGTTTGGGTAAGTCTAACCCTCCCCCGGACGGACCTTTGTCAAACACTAACATGTTCATCCAAGGGTCCACGCGCCCAGATCGACCGGAGCCTGTACATGAAATACATGAGGCAAGAGCTCGAGTCGTACCCGAACCTCTCCATTGTCCTCGCCAGCGTGTCGGATATTGTGCTCTCGACGCTCGATGCGCCAACTGCAGATGGTGCCAAGAGCGCCATCGCCGGCGTGCGCCTGGATTCGGGTCGAGTCCTGCCCACAAGCAAAGTCATCATCACCACAGGCACGTTCCTTGGGGGCGAAATTCATATTGGCCTCCAGAGCTACCCTGCCGGGCGGCTAGGTGAAGCCGCCACGTTCGGGCTCAGCAAGTCGCTGCGAGATGCCGGCTTCCAGCTCGGCCGCTTGAAGACGGGCACGCCTCCGCGGCTGGACCGAGCAAGCATCAATTTCGAGGCGCTGCAGAGGCAGTTGGGAGACAACCCACCCACCCCCTTCAGCTACCTCAACGACACCGTGGCCGTCCAGGAGCAACTGACCTGCAGCACCACATACACCAACAACGCGACGCACAAGATTGTGCGCGAGAACCTGGACAAGACCATTCACATACGGGAAACCATCAAGGGTCCCCGTTATTGCCCGTCGCTCGAGTCTAAAATTGTCCGATTTGCAGACAAAGAACGCCACATTGTATGGCTTGAACCGGAAGGATTCGACAACCCTGTCGTGTACCCCAACGGCTTGTCCATGACCATACCCGCCGAGGCGCAGGAACAGGCCCTCCGTACCATCGAGGGCCTCGAGGAGGTAAAGATGCTGCAGCCGGGCTACGGTGTCGAGTACGACTACGTGGACCCGCGCGGGCTGAAAAGCTCCTTGGAGACCAAGGCCATCTCGGGCCTCTACCTGGCAGGGCAGATCAACGGCACCACGGGCTACGAGGAAGCTGCTGGCCAGGGCATCATCGCCGGCATCAACGCGGGACGGGCCGCCCTGGGCCTCGGAGCGGCGTCCTTGTCCAGATCGGATGGATACATTGGCATCATGATCGACGACCTGATAACGAAGGGGGTGACGGAGCCGTACAGGATGTTTACGTCTCGCAGCGAATTTCGCATGGCTGCCAGGGCTGACAATGCCGATATCCGCCTGACCCCACGCGGGAGGGAATGGGGCATCGTGTCGGACAAGCGCTGGGCCGCGTTCAGCGATGAGAAGCAGCAGATGGCGGACCTCACCGATGCCCTGGGTGCCATATCCTTGACCCCGGAGCAGTGGATGGAGAGGGGATTTCGGCTGAAGCGAAACTCACGGCGACGGACGGGGATAGACATGCTCCGGCTTTCCAACACGGGCTCTCGGGTAGAGCTGGAACACCTCGGCTCTATCATCCCCGGCATCTCAGCATATCCGTCGCGCATCCGAGATCGAGTCGTCATCGAGGCGTCGTACGCACCATACGTCAAGATGCAGGCGGCAGAGCGCGGGCAGTTCCTCAACGACGAGAACATCAAGATCCCACTGGATCTAGACTATGACACGGTTCAGGGCCTGGCCTTGTCCGAAAGGGAGGTGCTCAAGGCAACGAGACCGGAGACACTGGCCCAGGCTCGTCGGGTGGAGGGCATCACGCCATCGGGCAGTCTGCGACTGCTGGCTCATGTCCGCCAACAACCCAACGGCAGCCCGTTGAGAACAACGGAGCGATTTGTCGCCCGCTCGGAAACCGCTACCTCTCTGTAGCAGCTTCGGGGCTTACAGGGACGAGTGCGGCGGGCAGAGAAGCGTTGCTGTCTCTTGACCTGCGTGTATGATCACATGTAGATTAAATGATATTTAGCAAGCGATTAACACGAGAGACCAGGATTTTAACGCGCTGTGCCAATCAGGAGAGAGTTGCGGATTTGACACCGCGCTTGCTTGAAGGCGACCAGAGGCGATACCCCCTCCGCTCGATGGCCGCGGCAGAGCATCATCTAGCTTCGTGCGCCGTTGCACGGATACTCTGGGGCCTGCGTAGGTACCGCATCCGTGCCCATTGTAATTTACACTTCGGAGCCAGCAAACGTCTTGCGTCTATTTAAGTATCTTGACGGCGTCTTTGCTGAAGACGTAACTTGCGCCGCTCCACAGCGTCGTGGCTGCGACAATGTACCTGCTTGCTGTCAGCCATGCGGAACTGGTCGTTACAGAGGACATCCGACGAGCGGCTGCGGGTCTCGGCCTACTGCATAACGGTAAGCGCCGACGTCAAGTCGGCATCGATGAGCGGGGCGGTCGTGGTCAGCCCGACGAGGCCGAGTTGGAGGAACGTGTTGTACTTGCTAATGGTCGTTGGGCGCACCTCGGCCGAAGGCAGGGAGAAGTCCCAGTAGCGGGTAAAGGTCTTGGGAGGAGGCAAGGAGATCCAGCGGTAGTAGATGGCAGAGATGCCGAGGCCCACGTCTCTGCCCAGGATGATTGCCGCGAGCCACACTGTTACAACGTCAGCCTCGACTGCCCATCCCTGCGAGTCGGACTCTTGACGCACCTGGCAGCAGTCCCTTGACGGCCAGGCAGACGGTCAGTATCGTCATGAGGGCCTTGTCGGCCATGGGGTCTATCACGGTGCCGACGACCGTCTTGCGATTCCAGCGCCGGGCTATCCAGCCGTCGAGCAGGTCGGTGACGCCGGCATAGGCAAACAGCCCAACCGCCCAGGCATGGTAGTCGTGCAGGACCAGGTAGCCGATGACTGGCGCCGCCGCGAGCCTCGTGAAGGTCAAGAAATTGGGAATGTTGTATATGTCTTCGTGAAGAACAGCATTGTCGGAAGCGCGCGAGCCCTCGGGCTTGAGCTGGGGCTTGGACTCCGCGACGACTGGGTTCGTTGAGAGCCGCGGCTGAGATGGCTTGGTGGCAGTCGGCGGCGCCTTGGAACTAAACAACAAGGTCGGCGTCGTCAGCGACTTGATCTTTGGTGGTCGCAGGAGTACACAGCGCACAGGCGAATGGGTTCGCCTGGTCCTTGCGTGGCCTTTTACGGCCAATCTGGCCAGGACGAGGGCTCACCTGCTGCACCGCCACTGCTGCTGTCCGAAAGCGACGAGGGAAGCCTGTTTTCTCGCACCCAGTTGCGGCAACGCCGCTACTGCTTTCACCAGCCGCTGGCGCATCGCGACATCACGGGGGAGAGGCACGGAGGCGAGGGCAGCCAGCCGGCCGAGGCAGCGGGACGACATCGCCGGCGGTGGTCGGAGGCGATGGGTGATGGTGATGGTGATAGAGAGCGGCGCGGCTTAGCTCGTCCCCGACCTCGCATTCATACTCTCGCTCCCGGACGGCGGCTGATGCACCGGGCGCCTCGCTATCCCCGTTGGATGTTCGGGTTCGGTCTGGGCGCAGTTGGCGAGGTGTAGGTTGACGGTCGGGCGTGTGTGATCGTCGCATGTGCTTCACGGCGGGTAGGAATTTGGCGGCGGCGCACAGAAAGGGAAAGTGGGTCTTGGATGTTGTCTCAGCGGAACAGCGCTATTCCTCTTTGCGTACTCCGTAAGGTACCTAAGGTACCTAAGAGTCCGCACGTCACGAGTAGGTACCTCATCCCGTCGAGATGCCCTCAAATAAGTCGCCGTGCTCCATACGTGGCACCGTAGCGTACGATGGAAGCAACTGGGTAGGTGCTCATCATTCTTCAGGCACCCTCTCGTATCTGCATCATCAAAGACCTGCGCGTGTGGATTCACGGACTCTCCCTGGGGTAGACGACGGCGTCCGCGTTGCTGCGAATATTCCCCCCCCCCCCCTTTCCTTCCAACCGGGTCTCCA
>JALHBU010000166.1:0-58612 GCA_024340005.1 Tolypocladium tropicale | reverse complement strand
GGGGGGGGGGCCGACGTACCGTCAGCAAGCCGAGGGAAACGGTGCCCACGAACTTAAGCAGGGAAACCGCCCTTGCGCCTGCGCACACCATGTCTGCGGCTGCGATCGGGTGTCTTGTCTGCTGCTGCTGATGACGATGATGGAACCTGAGATGGAACGGGGGCGAGCACCTCTGCGTTTCGACGACGGGGGAGGCCTTGGACGATGCAAAGTGGAGGAGGGCAGCGGTCGCGGCGTGAGGTCGCGGCGTCGGGGACGGATGATGGGGGGGAGAGGAGGCGGCATCGACGTCAAAGGCGGGCGGCCTGGTGGGTCGGTGATTGGCCCAGCAGGTGACGCAGCAGCTGCGCGCAACAGCAGCTCGACCAGGTCGCCAGCTATCCATTACTAGGCGGCCGCCGCCGCCTTCCCTTCCCCACCCAAGGCATTCATCCGACAAAGGCCCGAGCTCACCGCGTGCCCACTCCGCACCACCAGCTATTTTTTTCCGCGATCCTGCTTGCTTCCAGCTTCCTGTTCTCTCCTTCACCAACCACACGACCAAACTGTAAGCCCACCCGCCCTCTCTCCCCCGCGAAGCATCGTCAATCCACGAGCAGCCCTTTCCCCCCTCCGGCCGTAACCCCCCCAGGCCTCTCGGATCTCACATGATGATTACTTGTTCAAACAACCCTCAAACAATATACAGGAAGAGCCGTCTTAGACGCCCCTCGGGCAACTCGTTGCCCCTTGGCTCGCTGCCCGACGCCGGATCCTGCCTCGGGTTGATCCCGCCGCCATCAACCGCGTGTCTGCATCGTCATATGCAGCGGCACGCGGGGCGCGCGCGGATCCCCTTGTGCTGTCCTGTCGGGCGCGGTGGGGGGAGTGGTGCTTATAACCGGGTTTCTGATGTCGAGATTTTGCAATTTTCTGCCTTGCACGCCTACAACTTCACGCGTCTGACCACGGACAAGCGCTAATTTGGTAAAGAATTCTAGGAACCATGCCTTGGTCGAGGGACGTCCTTGCCCTCTGGAATATCTCTTATATATTTTCGATGCAAATAGCTCAGCCAGCAAATATATCCGGCTTGTCATGCCCTTCAGGACCCTCTGTGCGCCGCTCATGTACTCCGTTCCGTACTTGATGAAAGAATTGGTTGCCATGCAATCATTGACTACTCGTCGCTGTCGCTGTCCGCCATTAGCTGTCGGCGCCGGACCCTTCTTCCTGCTGTGAGATCCTCCGACTCGGCCTCTGAACCATCGGCTGAGCCGCCTATTCGACTGCGTCCCTTTGTGCCAGCCAACGCCGCCACATCGGGCATGCCCTCGCTGTCCTGCGTCGCAGAAAAAACAGTGGGCACGTAGAACGGCTTGTCCTTGCGCTGGCGTGGCGTGCTTTGGCTGGCCGACCCAGGGGGCGACGTGGCCTGCGAATCAATCATGCTCGATGTCGTCTGGTTGTCTGCCACGACGAAGTCCATGAGATCCGCCCCATCGTCTGAGCCACTGGTTTCCGCCATACTGTCTTCCTGCTCGCAGTCGTCACCCAACTCATCGCTGTTTAGTCCGTCTCTCCTATACTTTCGGCCTCTTGCCCTTCCTTTTGACCTGCCAGCCTTGTTCGCACCTCCCGTTCGACGTCGTGGCGGCAGGCCTTCCTCGTCCTGTGCTTGTACTTCTTCTGCGCCGACTCTATCTCGAACTGGCTCTGAGGGGGCGGTTGGCTCTGGGGTGGCTGCCGTCTCCGTAATCTTTCTCCTCTTCCGCCTAGCTTGACCCTCCGTGTCGCGAGCGTCAGGCCGGGCTCGCCTGATTTGCTCCCTTGTCGTATCGGCTAGCTTGGTAGTGCCGTCGCTCTCGTCCTCATCTGCCTCCTCCTCCTCCCCGTCTGAGTTGACAAATGGCTTGACGGGAATCTCGACATAGTTGCTCCGGTCAATGTCGCGGCAAGGTCTCACCAGGCAATCTGGGCTCAAGCCCATTTTATTCCAAACCTTGACCCACCGCCTCGTATGAGTGCCATGTTTGACGTTCACAACCGGCCGAAGCCGCCGCTGCAATTTCGGATGCGACGTCATGCTGGGCATGTCCGCCTCCTCAACCACGCTATGGTTGAATGGCAGGTCGCGATAGGAACGATCCAGCTCCTGGAGCTCTTCGCTGCTGAGTGCTACAGCTTCCAGATCCGGTATTTCTGTCACGTCGCCAAGCTCTGGATTGCGATGAGAATGAGCCCGACCTGTTTCTTGGCCTGGGTTCATGAGATGCGTCAGCTTTTGGAAGCCGGTCTCGACACCGTCTGGCATGTGGAACTTCTTTGGCGGCTTCTTCTTCCCCGGTGGCACACGCCGCTTCTTGGGCTCCGGCAAAGACGGATCCTGCGTGTTTTCGACCGGGATATCCACGTGCCGCTTGTCTACCTCGGGTCGCATCTCCCTCGGCACGATGCGCGTCGACAGGTCGAAGCGAAAGTTGAATCGGCTCCCCTCGCAAATGAGCTGCTGCATCTTCTCGTAGCTGTCCTTGGACTTGGCAAACTGGTCCTCCTCTCTGCCCCTCATTAGAAGGAGGATGATGTTTCCAGCGCGTTTGCGCCCGGTTCGACCCATCCGCTGCAACATTCGGATGGGCGACGCCGATGCGTCATAGCAAACGATGAGGTCGACCTGCCCAATGTCCAGTCCTTCTTCGCCGATGGACGTGGCCACAAGAACGTTGAAGTCGCCCTTTTTGAATCTCTCGATGGTCTGAATCTGCTGTGTTTGTTTCATGCCCTCTCCGCGCTTGCCGTCCGCCTGCCCAACGAAAACGCTAGCTTTGATGAGCGGCCGGTGTCTGTTAAACATGCGGACGATGTCCTCTGCAGAATCTCGATATTCACTGAACACGATGACTCGAGTCCCTGACCCCTCACCTCTGTCCATGAAATGGTTCAAGACGCAATCCGCCAACGCTGTCAGTTTTGGATGACCAACAAAGCCATCTGTCCTGAGCCACATTGACACTTTGTTCATCATGTTCTGGAAGCTGGGGTGTTCGATGAGCTGGCGCTTGTATTTTGACCCCTTTTCTCCCTTTCCCTCCTGTTCGCCGCGAAAGTCGACCATGTTGTCGTAGAATGGCTTGATGCCGTGAAAGTTCAGCAGTTTGATGGAATGAGCAAGGCTGGTGAGAACGCTGAAAATCGCTCTCATCATGAACTGTACACCTTGATTCACGTGTTGCCCTCGCGTGGCAAACCACTCTTTCTGGGTTTGCATCAAGCCGTAGGCCGTGAGTGCCATTGGGTTGCGACCGTAGTAGATATTTTGAGAGCTCAATTTGTCCACGAGAGGCTTCAGTGCCTCGGTGAAGAGCTCGCTGACCAGATTCATTTCATCTGAAGGATCCAGAACCATTGGCTCGATGTTTCTTTGATGAACGTATTGTCGGATGTCGATGGAGTCCTCAGTCCGAATCTCGCAGCGTGAGATGCCGAGGTTGTCTATGACCTCTTGCACAGTCTCGATCTTTGACCCTGGTGTCGCCGTCAGGGCCAAGACACGAAAGCTGTTTGAGAAGCGCCTGATAAGCTTTGTGACCTTTGCGTAGGCGTACTCCCCCACAGCACGATGTGCCTCATCGATGACGATGAGGGCTATGCTCTTTGGATCGGCGTATCCGTGGGAGAGATCGTTAAGGAGAGTCTGCGGAGTCATGAAAAATACTCGTCTCGCTCCCCATTCGTCCACACGCAGGACTGGTGGTATATCTCCAGTCAGAAGCGTGGTCTCGGAGCGCGGAATGCCAGCAATGTTGTAGCATGCATCAACCTGCTGCGCCACCAGCGGCTTTGTTGGGGCCACAAAAACTATCTTTGCCGATTTCGTCCATCTGTAGAAGTTCAACATGACGGTGGCTGCGATGAACGTCTTGCCAAGCCCAGTTGGCAGCGCTACCAATGTGTTGTTGAAAAGGCTGTTCTTTACGATGGAAAATTGATAGTCGCGAATGGCACCGAGGTTTGTCGGGTAGACCCAAGTCTTCATGGCCTCCCCATCAAGCTCATGATGGCTGGGCTCTTCGCGCGGTAGATCCGCTCTGTAGATCCTCGCGCTCGTCGACTGAGAGGGCTGCGTAGACTGCTCACTCACCTCGGAGCCCCACAGAGTAGTTTGTCGGTAGAATGACGAGCTGACGCGCTTCAACCCCGTCCGCGCAGGTGGGTTATTTGACTCTTGCCTCTGTGGCGCCAATACTCGTGCCGGGCCCAGCTGATCGGGCTCTGGAGATGAGAAGGCGTCGGATGGAAGGTCTCCGAGCTCGAGGGCCGCAGCAGATGCGCGCGCTTGCGGATTTGAAGTCCCCTTGCTCGCATCCACCTTTGACGGCCATGCTTTCTGAATGCACCTATCACCGCTTGATGACACTTGATCAAAGGCTGAGAGGAAGTCCTCATCAGCAATGTCGTCGTCAAACTCGTCGTCTTCCATTACGGCAGACAGCTTGGCATTCGTTCAAAATGCCAGGTGGTTCAGCGGATCAGAAGTGCCGTTTTCCTTTGACAGTCATCTTGGACTTTTCATTCCCGTCAGGAGGTCAAGAAGCGGCGCTGTTGCTGGTGGTGGTCGCGATACGTGATGTCCACTCTACGCGCTGCTGATCGACGTGAGCCACCAGAACGCGAAAGAGGTACCATATCACGTGATCGCTCTGCCATGCATAGCCTCCAGTTCCGTTTGCTGTCGGGCTTCGTACAAGATAGTGAAGTTTGTCGGGCAATGTTTCGGCGGCGATTGGATATCAGAATATGTAGCACCAAAGCCTCGCCTACCTAGGTACCTTGACGACGTCCATCAGTACGAGTGCAGATATCCTGTGAGAGAATCAGACACGGCGCCTGCCTGGCGCTTTCCTGGCGCTATGCTGCATTAGGCCATGGCACTTGGATGCCTAGCAGCCTTGCCATGCTACCCAAGTGGGGCCGCAAGCAAACGTCACTTCGAGGACCCGTCTTCAACGACGGGCATTTCTGAACATTTTCACATCTTCCCTCCTCGCCTAAACACGGCAACGAACAGCTGTCAGGCTTACGCGCGCTGTCTCCAACGTCGAGTACAACGGCATCTTCACGTCAATAGCGCTCGGCTTCACCTGTGCCCCCAGTGTTGGCCATCGTCGCGTTCATCAACGACGTCGCTGTTGCGCCTCCAAGGCCATCGGCTCGACGCCAATCCTACCCTGGCCGAGCAGCAAAGTCCTCTCGAATCGAGATTATCCTGAGGGAAGTCTTGCTTTCGAAAACTCTCGCAACAAAGCCGCCACGTGCGCATTTTCAAGAGAGACAAGGCCACCAAAACAAACCCTACCACCAAAGCAAAACAAACCACTACCTGCTTTGCTGCCTTAAAACAACCACCTCCAAATCGCCCGCCCAACAACATCAGCGCTGACGCCTCATCCATACAACCGAACGCTCCCCCGAGGCTCGTGCAATCACCATGGCGCCGCGAGGACCTCGAGCTCAGAACGCTGGCAGGGGCGGAAGAAACGCCACCAGCGGTGCAAAACCCAGCTCCAGAGGAGGCATCCAGAAGCGGAGGGGTCCCTCTAAGCTTGATGGCGACGGCGATTTGGACATGGACGCATCTGGAGCGCGCGGCGGTAAAGCAACAACCGCTGGGTCGAACGGGTCGAGAAACAAGCCTGCTCCTCGTTCCTCAGCCGCTCGGAACCCCCGGGGCGTTTCCAACGCAGCTCAGACTGTGTTGAAGCACCTCAAGGGCGCCGATGCGTCAAGTCTTTCTTCTCGCATCTCAGATCCAGCCTCTGGAAGGTCGGTCAGGAGCAAGAACAAAGCAGCGGGGCTTTCGTACCTGCGTGTCCATGGCCTGAAGCAGAGCAAAGCTGCAAATAATCCAGACGGGGGTCTCAAGGATTTGCTGGGTTTTCTGGAAAGAAAAGCATCCTCCCTCAGCGCACAACGACCAGCACGGCAGGTTATGATTAGGAAGGTAAGTCTTACTACTGATAGGCTACCAGCATGTCGACGCGAAGCTACGTATTCAGCTGCCATTACGCGATCAGAACAAAGCCGCGCCTCGCAACGTTTTTTGCTTCTTTTGGGAGACTGCAGATCCACACGGCGTCCACAGTCTGAACACCTTTGGCCACTTTGCTAACAAGCTTTAGTCCCACGTGGTTGGCGATTACGTTTTCATTGGGGCAAGCAAGGGGGATGCGGAGGAACTTATCAAGCTGAACACTTTCATGTTCGCCGGAACCCAACTGGAGATAGTCGAATCCGACGAAGACCTCGGGCATCACAGCAAGGCCACAGAGTCGAAGGAGACACAGGAGTTACGAGCAAAGCTTCAGGCAATCCTTGGCCAACGATATCTCGGCGCCAACAAGCTGCTGAAGCTTGACTCCCTTGCCACTGACCCCGAACTGGTAACGCTTGGTATGTTCGAGAACAGAGAGAGGGCATTGAAGACGTTCAAGGGCCTCATGGCCATCTGCGATTCATTATTCAAGACGGAAGCGGCCAAGAAGGAAGCCATTGAGAGCATCAGTCTCGCCAGCAACAGCATCGATAACGTCACCCAAGTTGAATCCATCGCAACAACATTCCCGCAACTGAAGAATCTCGACATGAGCGGCAACCAGATCGGCAGCATGCAGGCAATGGAGCTTTGGAAGGGCAAGTTCAAGGACCTTGAAACCATCTACATGACCGGAAACCCAATCGAGACGACCGACCCCAACTACCAAGCGACCCTTTTGCAATGGTTTCCTAAGCTGCAGAACATCAATGGCACTCAGGTTCGCACCGCGGAGCAGGCTGCTCAGCAAGCTGCTGCGTCAAAACCGAAGCCCATTCCACAGAGCGGGCCCGATTTCCGCGATGTGAATGGCATCGGCGAGACCTTTCTCCTTGAATTCTTCACATCATTCGACAACGACCGGTCTGGATTGGCCTCCCGCCTCTACGACGACGGCAGCCAGTTCTCACTAGCCGTGGACACGCGATCTGTTAGAGACTCGAACGCACCAGCCCCGTTGCCGTGGTCGGCATACATCAAAATGTCGCGAAACTTGACAAAGATCACGCACCAGAATGCTCGGATGCAACGCTTGTTCAAGGGTGCCAACGTCATCCACGAACTTTGGAAGAGTCTGCCGCTCACACAGCACCCCAATATTAAGGAAGACCTGAGCAAGTACATCATGGACTGCCACCCGATTCCCGGTCTGGCCGATCCCAACGGTCAGGATCAGAATGGGGTGGACGGGTTGATCATCTCAGTCCACGGAGAATTCGAAGAGTACGACCAGAGGACTGAAGTCAGGGGAAAGCGTAGCTTCTCGCGCACCTTTGTTCTCGGACCAGGGCAAGCTGGCAAGGGACCGATCCGTGTGGTCAGCGACATGCTATCCCTCAGGGCCTACAGCCCTCTGCCGAATGTCTTCGCGCCGCCCGCGGCAGAGGCGCCGACTTCGAATGCTCAGCACCAGGCCATGATGGCCGAGCTATCAAAACAGACGGGCATGACCCCGGAGTACTCTGAGATGTGCCTATCACAGGTGGAGTGGCAGTTTGACAAGGCGCTAATCATCTTCAACGAGAAGAAGGTTTGTTTCCACTTACACTGCTCTTATCATTATAGGCATTGTGCTAACAGCGACACGCAGGCATCGTTGCCCCCGGAGGCCTTTGCAGCGGCGCCTCAATAGCAACCCCTATCTCCTCTGGGCAGCGATAGCAAGAGGCATTAAGGTTTAAGGAGAGGGAAATGGCAAATTACAGCGGCTATAAAAGTGAAGTGTATCTAGCCAGATACGATGTATACCACGAGGCGAGGTTCGAAGGAGATCGGATGGCGAAGTCGCATGACTGGGATTTGGGAGTTTTGAGCCTAAGCAGTGGAACACTGGTGGTTTCCATGGCCATGAGGACGAGCAAATGCACAATGGCATAGAACTGTAGTCTACGAGCAGCAAAGGAATGCAGATTGGATGCAAACGCCAACCGAAAGGCACGAAGCGAACCTTGACATGGTGAAATCTCGACCGAGTAACAGTCAGGCAGGCGAGTACTGGCGCATCGTACCTAGTACGGAGCACTTGGTACAAGTGTTACAGTAAATTCTACGGAGCACAACTCCGGATGCCTCGACATGCTTTTACCCCAGACCGGCCTCTGGGTGGCTGGTGGGTGGTAATGACAGTAAGCCTGGCTTGGCGGCTGAAGCCAATCATGTGCTGGCTCTTGGTCACTGCAGAGCCGCGCGTTTTGTTAGTCGGACAGGCCAGGGTAGGTAGGTACAGTAGGCGGGGCTTGGCTGATAGGTAGCTGCAGGTTCAGATTTCCAGGAATGGACGCGATGGCGCTGTAAGACGCAGCTGATTCCTACCACGCAAAGATGGCATGCGCAAATACCCAGAATTGCAAGAAGGCGCATCCTCGTACTCGTTTGCCTCGTTCTGAGCTTCATTTCTGTTCCCCGCACGCCTCTCCCGTAACCCTGCAATTCTGGAACCGGAGGCTTGAGACGACGGGTGCTGTTCGGCGCAACGAGGGTGGGAGGATCGCCGCCCGTGACAAGACGATGGCGGCGGCGCGCGGACGCCGCTCGCAAACAATCCGATAAGCCTTTACTTGCTGCCGGCCGTCCGTTGTTCGTAAAACAAACCCCTGCCAGCAAAACTGGCGAGGGTATAAAAATATGCACGGCCAGCGTGGAGATGGGAGACGGCGGCCCGGCATTGATTCCACACGTGGAAGTCTCGGACATGTTCAAGGTGAAGGAAGCTGTGGGTAATGGCTCTGGCCTACGGGTCAAGACGTCATTGCCCATGGCACGGCAAACAGGCATCATCGAGGCTGTCGATACCCAGAAAGCCGGTTCGCCATGCCCTCTCATCTCGTCGAGCATCGACTTGGGACAGATGGCCCGCAAGGCGAGCATGAACGGATCCTGGGAAGACGCCCATCCCCATCAGCGAGGTCCGCGTCACGCAAGGAGCATGAGCAAGGTGAGATAGTGCGTTTCAGCGAGAGTGCGGCCGGTGGATCTACTGCACGTCTTGGGCGATGGCTCGGATGGACCCCCGGCAAGCTTGGCTTGGCGCTGCGATGGCCTCGGGGCCTCTTCTGGCGGACAACAGAGCTCATTTCGCGGCCATCTGCCATGACGACACTGGACCGAGCATCGCAATCTCCGTTGATGGTCGTCGCCGAAGACTGAGGCGTCTGCGGACCAGCCAGCGTGCAAACTACGAGTACGAGCGCCGGTGCTCAATTGGTAAGGCACTCGCTGGCATGTACGGGTGCTTGTGCGAATACGGTACGCGGACTGTCGGCCCGCGGTGTGTGGTGCGTGGTGCGTGCTTGGACGGACTATTTAACATTCGTGCGCGTGATGGCTGCTGCTATTGTCGCGCTTTCAGGCGTGGGCGGCGGGGACAGCAGCTCGCAGGCACACGTTGTACACGTTATTGGTGCGCCTGCCCCAGGGCCTGAGCGACGTCTCATGATCAGGTGGGCACCGTGGGACGAGGGATGAAGGAGCAAGGAGGGGAGGAGGATTCGGGGCAGAGAAAAAAGCAGCGAGAGGCACCGCCCGCACAGTCCACCGTCCGGGTCCGAGCCCACCTGTCGCCATGCCGCCGGACGAAGTGACGAAGTACCTGCCTTACGTATCCGTACGAGCACTCGTGCGGGTGTGTCGACGGAGCTGCATACGTGCAGCTGCATGCCGCACCCGACCGCCCACCGGTGCTGGGGAGGACGGAGGAGAGCCCGGCGGGATGCTTGCCAGATGCCAGGTACTCGTAGTTTTGGACAGCGCCTCGCCGAGCGGGCGCCGTCGTCCGTCGTCCGGACTGCTGGCGCTGCGCGGACTCCCGTCCAACGAGAACGCCCAACTGCTGGCGCTGCTTGGGCGCGCGCCAACAGCTCGTCGACAGAAACAATCGGCGCCCGACCCCTTTTCAACTGGCCACTTGCCAAGCCTGGCCCCAGGGCCAACCGCCGCCAGGGACCAAACGGCCGGGGGGGGAGAGGCCGGGGTGCGGCCATGCAGGGGACAGCCAGTGAGAGACCCCGGGAGCCCAGCCACCAGACGCCACCCGCAGGAACAGGCAAAGGGCCGTACCTCGTGTCGTGCTGGTACCGCCCGCCGCCGCACGACCGCGGCCGGCGGCTCAGGTACCACGTCGTCATGCACGACTTAGAGATCGCTGACGGGGCTCTGGCTCGCGCCCTCGATGGAACGCCGCCGACGCGCCCTGATTGGCCTTTGCCTGCGCGCCCCGGCGGCCACCAGAGGAACACGGCAGGCGGCTGCTTGGCAGGTGGAAGGCAGGGAGACAGGTCGGGGGAGGCATTGCTGGACCTGGTGCTGGCCTCGTACCCTCGAGCTCGTGTCTGCTGTCTCGAGCAGGGTTCCGCCCGTCAGGGGACGCCTGCACTCTGCAGCTTGCCGTGGTGCTACTGGGTACCGCAGTCGACGTCTCTCTTGCTCTCTCTCTCCTATCCCGCTCTCTTTCCTACCCCCCGACTGCGTGTCCTGTCCTTCTCTGCACTGCTCCGCTCCTTCGCACCCTCTCACAGCACGCCACTGCGTCTCTGCTGTCCGTCTTTCGCCTTCGCTTCTTTCTCTCTTCACACGCCACCGACAGCCGTGCTCGCTGTTGTTTGCCACCGCAGCCGTCCTTTTCGCCTTCGACCTTCACAGAGCAAGGTATCGCCCGTCTGGTACGAGAATCAAGATTTCCAACACCGTTGTTTGAGACGCCTCTCGCCTTCTCGGCCCAAAACCACCCCGATCACGTCGTCGACTGCCATCACCACCAGCTTTGCCTAGATCCGTTCGTGTTACGTTGCCAGGGGCACGATTACCTCCTCTGTGATACTCAGCCCACCAATTCGACGCCTCTTTCCGTCTCGCTTGGCCGAGCTCCGCGTCGTCTCCAATCTGCGACTTCCTCTTCCTCAGCTTTTTGGGAGATCGACAATCTGCACTAGGAGGCGTTTCAAAGAACAATACGAGAAGCCTCAACCCTGTCCGCCCGCGGAGCACACTCTTTTTTCACGTGGCCTCGGTCCGAGTCGAAAGGCAAACCCGCTTGAGAATCATCCGGTGTCTTCGCCTGACCCAGCACCGGGCTGGTCTCAAGCCACTACTCATCCCGCTGCCGCGACAGCCATTCACTTCCACCGATTGCGAACGCCTCTCTCCATCCGACCGACCGACCGGCCGACGTCACGCCACACGTTCCTTGCAAATTCACATTTCGTGACTGTTGTGCTGGATTGCGTCTGGTGCGTTTTCTAACTGCACCGTCATCGGCAACGCGCTTGTTCGCCCGGTACCCAGCCATATCGCAGCCCGAGCGCGTGCGTTATTCCTGCTGCGACTGTTTAGGTTTTCATAACGGCCATGTTCTGAGCAGCTTGACGCAAGAGATCGAGGTTATTTGGTCTTGGAGGCAACAGCATCTCCCACACTCGCTCGCTGCCTTTCTGGGAGAATTGCAAAGATGCCTGTCCCCAAGCCCCCGACTTCACTGGACAACTCGTGCTCTGTCATTCACGACAACACGCTCTACTCTTTTTCGCCTCAGGGCTTCCTGTCAATGCCGCTGGAGGACAGCGCAAAATGGGAAACATTGCAGATGGGTGTCAAGGTGACGGGAGCAACATGTGTCGGATCCCAGACTGGCTTCTTTGTCGTGGGCGGCAAGGCGGACTCGGACGACTTCACCGGCTTGCAGAAGTACACGTACTCAACCGGCAACTGGAGCACCATTACGCTTACGGATCAAGTTGTCAAGAACCGACAATGGCACGCATCCACCTACATCCAGGCCGACGACGCTATCCTCGTGTACGCTGGAAGTCAGGATGGCACTCGAGGATTTTCCACCCAGACGTTTACGATCCAAGCATCCGAGCCCTACACAGTCCGCGGATATGAATCGGTCGCACCCCCAGCCATCTCGCCAATTCTAATGAACTGGTCGGGCGCAGATGCTGCCATGATTGGCGGTGGCACAGATGCCCAGCACGCCAAAATATGGCTCTTCAACCCCAACGCTCGCTGGAGAGACTCTGGGGCCAGTTTGGCGGTGCCGCTGCAGAAAGATACGTCGTCAATGCAAGCCGTTCTGGTAAACGGCGACGACGGGTCAAAGAGCCTTTACACCTTCGACCTGAGCCAGTCTCCCAATCAAGTCAGCCGCATGGTCGTTCAGGATGCAAAGGGTGCTCCTGTTTACAACTCACCTGCCATCACTCGCCGAACCCTGGATAGCCCCATTCCTGAGGCGAAGCGTGCCCTAAGTCAGACTGACTGGCCTCAATACAACTCTACCCTGGCACCCACGGTCACCAGACAAAACTACGCCATGGCCCAAGGCTCCGACGGTATGGTCGTCTTCTCCGGAGGCAACAGCGATAGTCCTCTTGCCATATTCAATGCCAACAATAACGGCTGGGTCAACGCCACGGCGTTGTTGGGTGATAAAGAAGAAAAGGCATTGTCCGTATCTTCGACGACGACATCCGCCACTTCGACCTCGACCAGTATGTCGTCAACATCAACCTCCGCTTCCACGACATTACCAACCACGGCGGAAAGCACGACGGCGGCGGCGAGCACAGCGACGGCAACATCTACTCCCGCTGTTTCGAATGGCCAAAGTCAAAGTTCGGGTCCCAGCTCGGATGCCATTCTAGGCATTACGCTAGGAACTATTGCGGGCTTCCTGGCTCTACTCGGCCTCATCCTCCTGTTCCTGCGGCGGCGTACGAAGCGTCAAAATCATACTGAGGCGGGACGGAACCTCGGTGTCGGCAACGGACCATCTGACGAGAAGGACCCTGCGATGTTTGCTAATCGCGCCCTCCCCAGCAAGTCAGCTGGCCATTTCAGAGGCCACTACCCCCAGGGATCCCAAGAGTCGTATTCATCCATGGCCATTCTGATGGGCCGTATGGGCAAGGAGAGGGCCGGGTTGTCACGGAAGCCGAGCAACGACACGACCCGCAGCTCTGTCAGCTCTTTGCACAAGCAATTCAAGAGCACGATCAGCAAGCCCATTCCACAGATGACTGAGCATCCTGCTCTCGCAGGGCAAGACGACAGGGGCGTGGCCTTTGCCCCAAGCGTGGCGGAACCTCGGCCTCGCAACGGGCCCTTGGAGGCGCAAGATGGCACCCGCAGGAGCTCTGGCTGGAACCGATACTGGTCAGGCGGAAGCGCTCTTCAGATCCTGGGCTTTGGCGCGGCCAAGAGAAACACTACCAGCTCGGAGCAAAGCTCTCACTACTCGGAGGCAGCCAACAGCAACGGCAATAACAGCAACCCGAGCAGAGTCACGCAAGACTCCGCAACGGTGCCCCCTTTGAACTTCGAAGGGCGCAGATTTGAGGGACGGCCGGAGGTCAACAGTGTCAACTCCGGCAGTCCAGTGGTGTCTCAGTACAGCAGCAAGCTGCCGACTGAAGGCATGACAGGCAAGATCGAGCGTCCTGCGTCTGTCGTATCCGCCCTTTCATCTGGCTACTCGAGCGGCATACCGGAGAGCGTCAACGAAGCATGGGGAGCCGCTGAGGCGGGCAAAACCTGGGGCGCTGACCGCGCTCCAAGCAGCGCCTACGGTCCAACCAGCACCTACGGAACGTCGCTGACCCCGAGCGCGGCTGGTGGACGGCTGCCTCCTTCTGGCGTGAGCAAGCAACCTCAGCTTGCCATGGCCGCTACGTCGTCCGACATGAGCTGGCTTAATCTCGGAGAACATTCCCGAGAGTGAAGCTGCCAAGAGAGTCGATGATGCACCTCGACGATGGCTGTCGAACAATTTGTTCAGGCACGAAATTCTTGATGACCGGGCAGGCTTGACATCTTGGGCTGTTCCGTGCGGCGGCCTTCTCACTCACTCTACCCTCTTTTTGGACCGCATCTGCTCATTCCTTCTCTCTTTGTTTTCCCCCTGTTTGACGTAGAGGTTTGGGAAAAGTCTGGACTTGGTCGCATAGAAGGCGCGACCTGCGGAATGAGTTCTCAAAACTACCTTGACTCTTTTTTTCCCCTGCTTCTTTCGATGGTCGTTTCATATTTCGTGGGCGATGCGCTTTGGACCGCACCAAGCAAGGCATGATTCGGCGTCGACCTCTCTTTGTTTGGACATATTCGACTCATACTCTGCGTCTCTGCTTTTATCTGTTTTCTGTACATCCTTGTTCCTGACCTCTACGTGGTCATTTTTCGTCTATCGTGCGGCTGCTATGATACCATCAACATGTCCTGCCGGGGGTAATTGGCTGATTTGGGAGGAGCAAGATGATTTGACGCAGGAGAAGGTGGCGAGGGAGGGGGCATCCAAGAGGAAACGGTTGGACCCCTTCAAGGCTGACGAACCATAATTGTATGTAAGATAGTTAAGCTATACATGCAAGACTGGCTGGTTATGAACAAAGTGGCAACCTGCCGTAGCAGTGTTGTCGACAAGACTCTCCGTGTATGATTGTGTTTCTTGGAGTGTTGTCTTACGGTCAAGGCTGAATCGACCTTGGCCGGCGCCTTGGGCTGCATAAACGATGGCGTATGCTTCTGTTGACCGGCCGGGTATGTTTTCTGGTCTATCAAACTGCGTACGGCTGGGGCTTCCGTCGCATTCATATTGAAAACTCGCACGACACGGTGGACTCCGTATATATGAGCGCTTGAGTCTGCGATTGGGCGACAATGGACAACGCGGTGTGAGGAGTGTATAGGGTAGCTTGCGCGCCCAGGAGCCACGAGGGACCTCCCTGCATGCCGCAAGGGACAAGCTCGAGGGCAGCGTAGACATTAAAACAACCGCGAGGGGGGCATTGTCGCACTATTCACTTTTTCCTTTCTGGGCTAGGTGAACCCTGACGTTGGGCTTGTCGACGAAGGACTTTGTTTGGTCCTGGTAGTGTCAGTTGCTCGGTGAGTGGTTTAGGACGGACGGCCAACGGACGCCCGTGGGTCGCTGGATGGAGGACGCTTAGCGGGCCGGGTCGTCGACGGTTCGCGACGGCAATGGCCGTTACCTAGGTAGTGAGCTGGGACCATCCGGTTTGCGAAGTGGCCGGCACGATGGGCGGAGCCAGCTCATGGCGAGGTGTCGTATCTGGCACATATGGCGAAGCGTCATGGACACTCTACGACTATGTGATTTTCACGTACGGAGTACATGATCAAGACGATGCCCGAAACATCCTCCCCCGCCGAGGACAAGCTTGGCAGCTGGCCACGAAGGGTGCGGCGAGGCTGTGGCTGTAAAGCCATATTCACTCGATTAGTGGTCAGTCGGGGCTGGTAGATGCAGCCGGTCAGGCCAGATGACGGACGGCGTGCATGGCCCGTCGGCGCAGGTGCTGCTTGCTATTAGTTGGTATGGCCAGCCATGCATCCATCTACCCACCATCGTCCCAAGCCAGGTTACCGGGAGAGACTGCCCCGGACCACGTCTGGGGACCGAATGGTGCGCCTCGGAACACTGCCCGACTCGACCCGCGAGCTTGGTGGGTGGAGGGGAAGTGCGAGTAGAAGAATATCGTGTGCGACGACAAATGCTGTCCCCCCTGCCGGCTTTGCGGTTGCAACATAATTACAACTGCGGATGCCGAATGCTGCAGCGGATACCTCACGGGACCGAGCACTGGAACTGCTGGCCAGCGACAAAGGGGACTAGCTGCTGTTGCGGTGTGTCGGCAATGAACGCTAAGGAAGTTGGCCGCTCGAGGGCAGCGCTGGTTGAGGTGAGAAAGTCCCCGCCGCGACCCGCCGCCGCAGCCTTGCGTGCCTCTTGCCATGGTGGCAAAGGCTGGCTGTGTGCCTGAGAGGCAAAGCAGAACGGGCTTTGCCGGGTCATGAAGAACTTGCGCATGGCAACATACAGCAGGGAGAGCCGGCGGCGCAAGTGAATGAAGCCCATCGCGAGCGGCGACGGCGAACGGTGAGTGGGTGGCGAGTGCGTCAATGGTGGTTGCAGGCCGACCGGGGGCTGCTGCTCTGGTCGGCGCATGGGCTCAGGCCAATCCCAGGCGCCGCGAGAGCGTGACCAGCCGCGAGATCCCTGAGATTCCCGAACGGCTGGCTGGCGGCGCCGCATGGCTGTAATATTACCTAGGTAGGTAGCCAGACTCGTAGCCCGAGGGGGTGGAGTCTGGCCTGTGAGCGTGGGCACGACGGTCAGTCAGCCTCGGTCAATAATGCTAACAATGCGTGGATGGTGAGCGTCGAGGTGCAGGCGAGGACGAGTGACGGCCCCTTTGTCTCAGGCGCATGTCGCCGTGAATGCGGCTCGTACCTGTGCAATCCCGAGCGATTATATTCCATACCACGACCACAGCAACGGCCGGGGAAGCGTCAAAACATTTTTCGGCCCTCTGGCGTCTTATCTGCCAAGGGTCCCCACCGCCGCCGCCGCTGAAGGCGGGGCCCTGAAAGTTCCCTGAGCCGGACGAAGTGGAGGGCACTGCGCTGCGGTGGCCAGTCGCGGCCGACTCGCGTCGAGGACGACGAGTGGGGGGGAGAAGAAGCGTGAAGGTGGTGGCCTGCACGAGCTTAGACCAGGTCGCATGTCTGTCTGCCACCAGATCCCGCCATCCCTCCATCAACCATCCACCATCCGCACGAGTAGATGGCGTTGTCCCCCCTCCACTCCCCCACTCCTCAGCAGCCACCGCGCGCCCACTGGCCCCAGGCCCCGGGCCTCTCACTGGGTCGCTCTCTTCGGCCGCTCGAAGGCTTGCAAGGGAACTTTGTTCGTACCAAGGGTGCGAGCACGACCACCTACGAGTAGTCAAAACCCACCACTTACCAACCTCGCTGCCGCTGTTGCTGCTCGACGGCCTCAACAATCGTCGCCGCCGTGCCTTCAGTCGCTTCCTCCCTTGGACACTGTCGCTGTTGTCCTCGCCGTCGCTCACAGTCCGCCGTGGCCTCTGGCACCACCAGGCTGCTTTCAGAGCCCCACGAATCGCTAGCGCCCCTCCAATCCGTCCGGGGCGACGACCGGCGACAATAAAGTGCCGCGTCGCAACGGTCGACTTCTGGTCCTTTCATTGAATCGCCAGCGACGCGCTCTCGAAGGTCATCGAACGGACCGCAGACTCCCTTCGCGAGGAGGATTGAGGCGAAGCAAGGGCAAACAACAAACTTCTGTCACGACTCGAGCGTGGCCCAGACGACCGAGACAATCGTCGGCGCACGACGTCCAGCCACCCAGCCATCCATCCACCAGCACTTCGCGCGCGCGAACATTCATGATGGCCTCCGCGGCTTGGGACGGACAAGATCAGCACATGACCTCGGCCGGCGAGGATGAGTTCAACCAGTTCCTCGATATGAGCGGCATGGCCCACATGGATCAGGCCATGCAGTTCGACTTCCACGGCTTCCACGACGGCAATGCGCAGCCCATGATGGGCCAGCAGCGCCAGCAGGCCGAGTCCCTCATGGGCGACGCCGACACCTCGAGCATGATCCCCCGGAGCGACGGCCTGCTGCAAAACCACACGCCTGCCATGACATCGGCCGGCATGCCCGCCCAGATGATGGCCACGTCCGCCCCCGATGCCATCTCCAGCATCGACGCCCAGATTCAGTATTTGCAGCAACAAAAGTTTGAGCAGCAGCAGCGCCAGCTACAGGAGCAGCGCTCGACATTCTTCTCAAGCCACGGTCACCACTCCGTGCCCCCCACGCCGCAGAGCCTGGAGATGCCCCCCGGCAGCGGCCAGTTCTTCTCCCAGGCCGAGCAGGTGTCCCGACACGCCGTTTTTGACAGGGGTTATCATCAGCGCATGGCTGAACAGCAAGATGTAAGTCGACAAACTGTTGTTGCGAGAATACCCTGCTGACGATTCCATCAGATGGCTTTCACGCCTCTTGTTTCCCCGGCCGTGACTCCCCTGGATCCGCACTTCAACATGGAAAACGCCTTCACCGTCCCGGGTGCCTACTTCAGCCCCCTGACCTCGCCCGCTCTTCACGCCCAGAATGACTCGTCATCAGCCTACGACCACGGCACCCACTCCAATAACTCCCCTGTGGAAATGGATCTTGAAGCCCCTGCCGTTGCTCCTACCACCACAAATCAGGACCTGTCCAAGAAGGCGAGGAAAAATAACGCTGTCAAGGCGAGAGCCAAGGCCGGCATCAAGAGCTCGCCCATTACCAAGCCCCAGCGCCGAAAGACGGGCCCCAGCCCCGCCATCATGTCCCAGGTGCTGAGCGAAGTGGATGAGAGGAGTATACGTGCCGGAGACCAGGGCCTCTTGCCGCTCCCCGCCTCCTCGACCGAGGTCTCGGACGAAAACGCTTCGGTGTCACCGGAGAACCTCACAGACATGCCTCCTCCCCCGGTTCCGAATCGGCGATCAACCAGCAAATCTCCATACATACATCCCCAGAACGGCAACTCCCAGCAGCCTTCGCACCGATCCTTGAAGGAGGAGCAGCCCCAGCAGCAGCCCCATCCGGCGACGCCTGCTTCGCTGATGAAGCTTCCTGCCTCGAAAGCCAACAGGCCCCCGACGAGTAGCCAGGAGCAGAACACCGTCACCGAAAACATCGAATCGCTCGAGCTGCCGGAATCGATATCGAACAGGCCACTAGCCCCCCTCGACACCTCGCTCCCGTCGCCGTCCCTGCGCATCGAACCGAGCGCGGTCAGAGGGTCTACTCTCCAGCCCCTGCCTTCACCGGGCATCCGAGCTTCCGGGACGGTGTCTGCGAGCCAGAGCCCGCAGTTGCGGCCAGGGTCATCTGGACCCAGCGCGAGGAAAACGCCTCAACTGGTCTCCAGGAATAGTAGAAAACGTTCGACGGGCTCAGTTCACGCCTCGCCTGCACTACTTCCCAGGATATCTCCGAACATCAAGCCCCTTCTCCCCGGCACCCCGGGCATGTCGGCAGAGGACACAGCGTCGCGGCTGCTCATGTCCAAGTCAAATTATCAAAACATCTTGGAGGGTAACACGGTTCCCGGCGTGTCCTATCCCAGCGAGCTGTCGACAAACCTGACGTCGAAACGAACGTCGCACAAGATTGCGGAGCAGGGCCGACGGAATCGCATCAACTCGGCCTTGCAGATCATGGCCGGCCTCCTACCGGAGCAGCAAGCCATTGACATGGAAGAGGCCGAGAAGAAGGAGACAAAGCAGGGCAACAACGTGCCGAACAGCAAAGCCAGCGTGGTGGAGAATGCCATCGTTCACCTGAAGAATCTACAGCAAGAAAACATGGATCTGAAACAGGAAGTCCAGGAGCTGAAGAAGAAGCTGGACACACTGCAGACGTCGACTCCCACGACAAAGGAGCCGAGCTGAGGTCTCGCAACGGCACGAAGGGCCACGCAGACCTTTGCGGCGGGGGCCTCGCAGTGCGGACGTTGTCTCGGAAGCCAGGTGGCCCTACCAGCGATTGCGAGATTGACGATGCATGGCTTATGATGGGTGGTGGCCTTGGTTGGGCCTTGTTTTGAGCGTCATCCTTTCACAGCGGATTGGTATTTTGGTGACGCACTTATAGACCGGTGCAATACAGAACGCTTTAGAGACTATGCGGGCAAGGGTATTTTGGAATTCTCCCCACGTGTAGGATTATTACATCAAATATTTGGCGTGGACAAGGATGGAACAAGTGCGCAACTCATGACGTTTCTGTATTATGCTTGCGGCCCCTGAGCGCCTTGCTGGGCCAGGACATCGACGTCCAGCTGCTCCATGACCTCGAGAACCAACTTAAGGCTGTCCATGAAGGAGTTGACGGCAACTCGCAGCATTCGGTTGGTCGTGGCGCAGTAAGTCACCCGCAGGACCTGGGCCTCGTCGTCGGAGTCGCTGCCGGTGCCGACGGAGAGCTGCCGGCGGACCAGGGGAGATAGCTCGGGATCGACCTGCAGGGCCTTGAGGGCGGTGGTGGCGAGCCGGGGCGTGGGAAGCGGGATGCGCAGCGCTCTGGAAACACACAAATAGCCATGGTCAGCCAGCCAGTCAATCGATTAATCAAGAAGCACCCAGCCAGCCAGCCAGCCGTGCGCGGCCAGAGGAATGGAATGTGGCGGGACGGGGGTGAAACGGACATGGAGCAGGGAAACTGGGCGTCGTGGGCGCCGCCGCTGCTGCTGTTGATGCTGGCCATGGCGACGGACGCTGCGGCAGCATCCCGCGCGCGGATCGAAGGGGGGGTTTGCGGGACGCGACTCAGCGAGAGGAATGCGGAGGAGGTCGGGTCTGTCGCAGGGTCGTCGTCGTCGCTCGGCGCAGAATCGAAGTCGTCGCCATGGAGGGGTCAGGAATCTCGAGCGCGGGCGGCGAGTGGCTTGGCAGATGCGGGCTTGGCGGGCAGGCGGACGACACCAGCCACACCGCCTCCGGGGGACTGTGGCGGCGGCAGTTGCAGACTGCAGGTGGGGCACCCAGGCATAGGGCCCCAAGGGCCCTTTCTGAGGCGCCGTTGGCGTCGTTGCCCTGGCGACGGCGGTCGGCCCACAATAGGTCCGCCAGAAGCGCTGGGCTGTTTTGAGCCGGGGTGCGACAAGGCACAGAAAACAACACCGAGGCGGGACCGCCTGCCCATACAAAAACATCGTGGGAGCCATCAACAGCGGCCGTCCCCGCCCCTGCTAGCATCACCACCACCACCGCCATCAGCACCAGCATCAACAGCATCGCCGTCGCCGTCGCCGTCGTCGCTGCTTGCCGCCGCCGCCGCTTGCCTCGCTGCGCCTTGCCTCGTCTTTGCCCTTGCGCTCCAAACTGGTCGTGAGAAGCTGCGACGCCGTTGAAAGCCGCATCCCGCCCGGAGCACGCCGCAGTCCCAGAGCAGAGGAGAGCGAGCTTGGAACAATGGCACCTTCCTCTAGACACTCCCAAAACATTGGGCAGATCATCGAGTACATCCCAGGTAGGTTGCTATTGCCGTGAGCCTGCCGGCTCGCCCATTCGCATCCAACGTCATTTCATCACGCTCCTCGCCATGATGGCTCGGGAGCGCATCGCATCGCAGCGCATCGTTGCCTTGCCTCCGACCCCAAGCTCCCCGCTCGGCCTACCTGCCGCACCGCAGATTCTCGCCCTCCTCCATCTGCCCAGCCGCGGCGCTAACAGTCATCCCAGATCGGCTGTATCTGGCGGCCTATGTCCACCCACCCACTGCAGACACCCTGTTTCCGAGCCTCGAGACCCCCGTCTCTTCGAGAAGCAAGTCGCAAAGATCCGCGGACGGAGCTGCGCACAGCAGCCGGGTACCGCCCTGCTACTTCACCGTCGACGACACGCTCCTGTACAATGCCTTTCACCACGACTTTGGGCCTCTGCACATTGGCCACCTTTACCGCTTTGCCATCCGATTCCATGACATCCTCGGCGCAAAGGAGAACAAGGACCGGCCCGTCGTTTTCTGGAGTGCCGCAGACCCGAGGAGTGAGTAATTCTCCTGTGAGAACCGGGAGACGTGACGCTAACGACGATCTGTCTACCAGGTCGAGCAAATGCTGCCTGCATGCTTGCCTGCTACATGGTCTTGATCCAAAATTGGCCGCCCCATCTTGCCTTGGCGCCTATCGCCCAGGTTGACCCGCCCCTGATGCCGTTCCGAGATGCCGGATACAGCCAGGCCGACTACGGTATCAGCGTCCAGGATGTCGTCTACGGAGTCTGGAAGGCCAAGGAGGAGAAGTGCTGCGACCTCGACAACTTTGACCTCGAGATGTACGAGAAGTTTGAGCGCGTCGAGCATGGCGACTTCAACTGGATAACGCCGCACTTCCTCGCATTCGCGTCGCCGCAACACAGCCCTGTGACCAAGATCACCGAGGGCTCAGAGCTGTACTCGAGGCTCCCCAGGGACCTCGATGCTGTTGACGCGCATCCTACCCTGCCGCAACCCTTCAAGAACGTCTTGACGCATTTCTCCGAGAAGAACATCGGCCTGGTTGTCCGGCTGAATTCTCAGCTATACTCCGCGTCCTACTTTGAGGCCCTTGGCATCCAACATCTCGACATGATCTTCGACGATGGTACCTGCCCGCCGCTCACGACTGTTCGCAAGTTCATTCGCCTGGCCCACGAGACCATCACGGTCAAGAAAAAGGGCATTGCCGTCCACTGCAAGGCTGGCCTGGGAAGAACGGGGTGCCTCATCGGGGCTTACCTGATCTACAGACACGGATTTACCGCCAACGAGGTCATTTCCTTCATGCGCTTCATGCGCCCAGGCATGGTCGTTGGTCCGCAGCAGCACTGGCTGCACCTGAACCAGGGCACCTTCAGAGAGTGGTGGATTGAGGAGCGCGTGGAGCGCAGGCTTCGGAGGGAAATGGCCGCGGCGGGCAACGCAGTGCCCAGCACGCCCATCCGCGCCGTGCAGAAGACGTCACTTCGCAACGGCCAGACATCAACGCCCCCTAACCGCAGCCCCTCAAATCGCACGCCGTTGAGTGAGGTGGACCATGATCGAAACAACATTGGTGCTCAGGAGGACTACCTGCCCGCACCTACACCTGGTCAGCCCCGTAAGACCACTCGCATTGACCGCCACCACCCGTACCAGCGGTCGACGTCCTTCCAGACCACGGTAGAAGAGGAGCATGGCATCGAGAAGGAGACGGAGATTGTGACGATGCACCGGCAATCCCAGGGCGCCGAGTCTGATGAGGAGATCCACCTCAGGATGCGGAGCCATCGCAAGCCATCGCAGTCACCGGGCCGGGGCGACAGGACGACGCGGTCGGTCAGCCAGACGACGTCGACGACGTACATGATCGACAACGATTCTTCCCGGGATGCGGAGAACATCGGCTCCATGCGCACCAAGCAGGCGGATAGAGTAGCCAGTACGCCTGGTGTCCTGACCAAGGTCCGTGGTAGCAAACGCGCTGGATCCGAGTCACCCCTGCGGTCCCGGGACGCTGCTGGTGTCCGGAAGACGAGCGGCCGCGTCGGCAGCGCCAGCGTGGCAACTTCAGCGACGGCTGCCTCAACTGCCCGGAAGGTGTCTGGATCGTAGGAGATCAGCCCTCTGCGCGTCTACCGATGATGCGCGGGAAGGCGGGCCTTGACACACGATCTAGGCGGGAGCTGCTTTGTGACGACTAGCCTTTTAACGATCATGACGACTCACGTACTTTGCATGCATACATGAGAGGAGTTTGAGCCTGGCACACTGGCTATGGGATCGGCGGCGGAGTATCCTTTCAAAAATGTTGGCTTCTTCCACCTGATGAAAGGGAACAGTTTCCACACCTCGCTTCCCGACGCCCCGATAACAGGGTGAAAGACACCTAGTCGAGGCATGCACGGATAGCACCCGGTGTAAGCGGCGTGGAAGCCACGCTGACCCTGATGATTGCGGGCGGGTTCAGCGTTGGCGGTGGCAATCCCACGAGCTTCTGCCCGTGGAGGCGTTGTCCTTGATGATATGCGAAGGCGCAAAAGGCGTGATAAACAGGATACGGTATATTGTGTATGGTGTATTGTTCTGCGTTGCTTCTTTTTCCAGGTCGTATGGTTATGGTGTTTATTGTCGCCTTGTTTCATGACGCATGGTGTGTGGCATTGGGTAATTCGTGGAGGGAGCGTTGGCGATTGCAGCCTGCGGGAGGAGGGAGAAGCCCGCATGCGCAGCAGCAGCAACATTAGTAGGGTGGACAATGCATTTACGAATCATTTTCTTCAACCGCAGGCTTTGTCCAAGGAAGTGCATAGTGCTATATGATGTCTAAATGTCTAGGTGTCGTATATGTCTGCGTTTATCTTTCCGAGTGCGTGCAGCGTTGCTCGTGGCATGACTGCCCAACAACGCTGCTCATCTATATGCTTGTCGCTAAATTGTCACCACGTTCATCATGGTCGTCGTTCCGTCACACGCGTATGCTCTCGAGCGTCGTCACCACCGTCTCCATGAGCTTGCCGGCCTCGGCGCTCGTCATGCCGTCGCCGGCGCGCAGGCACATGTCGACGACGTCGCGGTAGCGGCTGCCGACCTTGCTGCCCAGGCCGGGGACCAGGGCGGCGAGGATGACGCGGTCGCGCCAGCGGTCGGCCGTGTAGTGGGCCTTGTAGTACGTCTGCAGGACCTTCCACAGGCCGATCTCGAGGAGGACCAGGCCGAGCGAGTAGACGTCGAAGGGCTTGCAGTAGGGCAGGCCGCGCAGGGCGGCCGGGTGGCGGTGCAGGTCGGCGATGGACGGGTTCTTGGGCGCCACCGACAGCGCCGTGTCGAGGTCCGGGCGCGAGGCGTCGAAGCCGCTGAGGAAGGGGCTCGAGATGTCCGGGACGAGGGCCGAGGCGGCCGTGGGCGACGTCGCCGAGGTGGAAAAGGCCGAGGGGAAGAAGAGGATGTTGGCGCTGCAGAGCGACTTGTGCAGCCAGTCGAGCGAGTGGAGGGACCACAGGGCGACGGCGAGCGTCTGGGCGAGGCGCACGCGGGCGTCGAGGTCGGGCGTCTTGAGGTCGGCGCTGGCGATGAGGGCATGGAGCGTCGAGAAGGACGAGGCGGGCGCCTTGTAGACGAGCCCGTAGCGCGAGCAGGCGGCGTCGTCGGTGTAGCCGACGCAGTCGATGCTGTGCAGGTCCGGGTGCCGCGACGACGCCGAGTGCATCATGCGCGCCAGGTCGTCCATGCGGCGCACGTGCGCGAAGCGCTCGTCGACGGCCTCGCGGTCGTAGTCGACCCATTCGACGACGACGTCGCCCGACGACTTGTGGTGGGCGTGGCAGCGTCGCCCGTTGCCGCCCTGGATCTGGAGCGCCTGCCGCGGCACCTTGAGCGCGAACGTGGGCCGGAAGGCCGACTGTGGTGCGCTGTCGAGGTTGATGCGCAGCCGCTTGAGCTTGGCCGACGCCTCGAGCTTGGGGTAGATGCCCGTCGAGGCCGTCTCGAGGAGCGAGAGCTGCGCGAGGTCGCGCTGCGCCGTCTCGAGCAGCTGGTGCGTCCACGCCCGCTGCAGCGAGGCGAGCTGAGACGGGGGGAACAGGTTCTCGAGGCCATCGTTGAAGTCTTTGCCGCGAGTGTGTCAGTCATAGACCTGTCTTGCACCATGTCCTCCGTCAGGGGGGAAAGGGGGCAAAGCAGCCGCTTACCTTTGAGGTCCTTCAGGAGGTTGGTGAACTTCTCCTTGTCTGCGGCGTGTGAGCGTTAGCGCGTCGTCAGGACGGCGGCAGATGGATGCTCTGTGGTGTTGAGCTCACCAGCAATGACCCATTTCGTCCGGAGGCCAAGCTCCTTCCTCCAGCTTCGCTCCGTCGACGAGTTGGTTCTCGAGCCGCTGAGCTTGCGGCCCTCGTCCTTGGCCCCTTTCTTGGACGAAGATGACGACGACGACGACGAGGTCTTGGACGAGTCGTCGGCCGCATGGCCCGCCTCGCTCGTGCCCGCTTCGACCAGCCCGTACCTCTCCTGCAGCTTGCGAAAGTCCGTGACCGTCGTGTGCAGCTCCTCGAGGATCTGCGTCGCCAGAGCGCGCAGCTGCGGGTTGCGACCGCTGTCCAGATGCGCCTCCAGCCGGCCCTCGGCCACGCCCCATTCGCGACCCCAGACCACCAGCCGCATCTCCTCGATGCGCACCTTGCACATCAATCGCTGGCTGTCCGTGTCCAGGTTGGACGCTGTCGTGAAGTAGCCATAGGCCTTGACGCAGCCGTCGAACAGCTGCCCGATGAATCCCACCACCCCGATGGTGGTGCCGAGGATCTCGGCCATGGCGTGGCAAAGGAGCTAATCGGCAATATGGAGAGGTGTTGGAGTAGTCAGGCCCCCGTCTCGCTTCCCATTCCCCTGGTGTCTGCCGGGAGGATCAGGTCGGGACGCAAGGTCGACAACAGCAAATACAGGACACGAGCTGGTGGGGTTGGCAGATCCTCAACTCAGGACAAGCGCGCACTGGCCGAATCCGTGACAGGGGAGACACTGCTGTAAGCGTCCTCAACGGCTCTAAAAAGACGAGTCGCAAGGTGAAAGTGTCCGTATGGAGGGTGTCAGACCAGCCGAGGTTGACATTTTCGAAACGCGTCGACGAAATACGCTATTTAAGGGACATCGTGAAGGGGTTATACCAGATACCAGGGTGCATCGTTAAGAACAACGCGCATCACGTGACGGTCAGAGTGCGGATTGTATCCTGGCATCCAATTGACGTGCTGAGATTGACCATCGACATGTTTTGTGCACAGAACAACCTTGAAAGTTGCAGCGAGTTTCCGGGATCTCATACTACGATGCAACGCACTCAGTGGATGTGGGGTCTCCCTCTGCCAAGCCCTTTAGCCACTTGCTCCAGATTCAAGCCCACACCTTTCTTTCAACGACGCAGCACGCAACGATCAGAGGCGACACAAAGCTTGTTAGCCTGAGGAAGAAGAAGATGCCTTCCCTCCAGAAGATCGTCCACCTATTCTTCGCCGTTCGACACGTTTTCTTCTATATGTTGGGAAATCTGACGACTATTCGTGACGGACATTCTCGCGGCCATGCTCTGCGAGTGAAGCTTTTCAATACTGTTTCCTGATGGCAACAAAGCGCCCTACGAAGCGGCCGAGCCCGCTGTCTCGTCGCGTGCGGGGGCCCAGTGTCTTGTAGAGGGCTTAGTAGACCTTTTTCTTCTCGTCGATGCTGAACTGGCCCGGGCCGCTGTTGACGAGGAGCAGAAGACCGCCCACGATGGACAGGATCTGGAAGAAGTCGTACTTGGCAAAGTCCTTGTGGGGGTGGTGCTCGTGCAGCTAGAGAAAGAATCAGCAAGGCCCTCGTCGCAAAGACAGCGGGTCACACTCACAGTCCAGAAGTTGTTGACCAAGAGGTTGAAGATGCTCAAAATGACGACCAAGAGGATGGCGCTGAACTTGGCCTTGAAGCCGACAACGACCATGACGCAAGCGCCGGCACCAAACAGGCAGACGATGACGCGCCAGATGGACCACTTGCCGCTGAAGACGAAGCCGACAAAGAGGAAGATAAGAAGGACACGGCCAGCCAGCTGGAAGTACATCTTGCGGTCCTTCTCGTCGATCGAGGGAAGGCCGGCAAAGGCCTTGGTCTTGCGCACCCAAGAGTCGGACAGCACCATGAGCAGACCGCCCAAAACGGACAGGTTTCGGAGGAAGAAGTTGAGATCAAAGATCAAGCCGTAGCCGAGGGCCTGGGTGACGACGACTCCCATCAGGCCAGCAACGGCGTAGTCCGAGTGCTTGCGGATGATGACAAGGACGGAGCAGCAGATCATGGCGATGACGTTGACGATCAGGAAGATGTGTGTAATGCCATTGGGAACTGTTTCGAGTGTCAGCAGGCGAGGGCCACAGTCGCGTTACCGGTGGAGCTCTTACTGTGGCGGTAGTCGTGAAGGTAGAGAAGCTGGTCGTTCCATTGCGTGATGATGCGAAGAGCATCCTCGAGGAAGGTAACGACAATCAAGAATCGACCAATGGCTGGGAGATAGCTGGAGGCGAGGAGCCGAGTGTCAGTGGTCGGGACTTAACGCAGCGAGGCGGCGGGCGACGCTGCTGGACGCGGTGACGGGTTGGAGGGGCACTCACGGCTTAATGGGCTCGCTCACGCTGTCCAGCAAGTCCTCGACCTTGCTGGTGTAGGGCCGGATCTGGTCGAGCATGTTGCCATTGGACTCGGGCGCCTGGCTGGTGGCGCCGTAGGGCGCAGGGCCGCTGAGGCCATAACCAGACGGACCGCGCTGGGACATGGTTTGCGCGCTGCTTCTTTCAGACAGGTGTGAGAGATTCGTTGAGCTCGATCGGCTGCTTCGCTGGCGCGTCGTCAGGCACTTTGCCTATCGGAGAATACCGTGCCCAATGGTGCGCGCTGCGTCAACGAGGCTGGGGTGGGTTGGCGGAGTTGCGCGAGCACGTAGAGAGCTGTGGCGCTGCAGCTGGCGGCGGGATGTCAAATGAGCCAGAGCTAGCTGGACGCGACGAATTGAAGTGGGCGGTACTGCAGCAGCTACCGTTGTTGAAGGAGACGACGGGTGGACGAAAGGGAAGGAAACAAAGAAGAGGGCGGAGGCGGCGGACGAGACCGAGGATGACGAGGGGCTGGGAGGAAGAGGAGCAGTGGTGACGGGGCGAGGGTCAATCTGGCGACGGGAGGGTTCGAGGACTGCCTGAGCTATGACCTCAGACCCGGGTAACATAAACTGTGTCCTTTCTGAAATCCCGTGATGATGCATGCCGCAGTGCCCACTTTTCAGCCAGCTTTGGACAGGACGGTGGCGGTTCCAGGTGCGCGCCAGGAACCCCAGGAGCTCCGTCGCAGTACCTGTGCGCCCGCCCTCGCAAGGTGCCCCGGCAGGTACCTGGCCCCAGGAGACGCAGGTCTGCGGCGTACCGCCCTGCAACTCTGAGCCTGTTCGTCCGCCCCGGCCCTGTCGTTTGGCGCGTCCAGTGCCGCCCAGCACCCGCTGCGGGGAGGCCACAGTGGATCAGCGAGGTACCTTTAGGTTCCTGGACAGGTGAGGCGTCCGATTCTGGCACCTTGACGTAAGCGACCGCTGTTGATAAAATCAGTGCCCGGCCGGGGCATCAGCCGACGGGCAGGGGATTCGAGCCTCCCGGCTCGAATCATACTAATTCTGTCCGCCGGCCCATTCTGCTGACGTTCTTCTTCGATTGCCCTTTTCCAGAACCTCTTTGATGAGGCGGGCTGCTGCTCCAACGTACCCGAACCGGCTGAGGTATTGGACGAACACCACAGCGCATTACCTGAGCTTGCTGAGATGGGCAGCATCAGACACAGTCTCACTCACTTTGGAGAGACATGCACCGTCCCGCTCTGGTTGCTGTCGAACCCGTCGCACGCTAAATGATACTTTTCCCGCAAGGCTCACCTTCATTGCGGCGCTCGGCAAGGCATGTCTTGATCTGCCAACATGCTCCGTGGCGGTCATAGATGCTTCCCATACTTGTCCTCAAGCCATACCCGACAAAGTTGAATAGATCTAGTGTTGGAAGGGAGCAGAGCAGAGTTCTCACTCCCAAGACTACGCCATCCTTGGCTCATCCAGGATGATAAGCCCTCCCGTGTCACTGTACTCGACCCTCCCCTCGTTGACGGCTTTCCGCATTTCCTCTCGGAGGACCGTTCGCTCACCCGAGATCGGGTCCCACTCCCATCCTTCACGCATCCACATCCACCTCAGGTACGCTCGAAGCTCCTTGTCCTGCGGCATGACCCTCATCCACTCGGGTTGAAACTCAGGCTCTCTCCCTTTCCCGTTCCAATCCTCAGCACGCCCCAGGAGCTCATCGCGACAGAATATGCGCCAGCTGTCAATGGCATACTTGCCCTTGGTCATGTGTCCGATTTCCCAAGCTTCAGGGTCTCCGTCGTCGCCGTCGTGCATTTGCGGACCAGAGTTGGGCGCATCACAGAAGCCTTCTGGATCGCTGGTCGATTGGCCAACTACTCGCCTGTCGTAATTCCTAACCCTGTGTCGTATACCGGGTCTCGGTGGTTGGTTCAGGAAAGCCTTGGCATACTTCTGTATATAAACGACGCGGACAACGGCAAGCCCCAGGTGACGAACCATTTCCGAGAGCTCTTGTGCGTTGGCCGGGTCAGCCAGCTGGCTGGCTGTGGGGAACCTCTTTTTGACATCGTAAAAGGTGGGTATAGCCAGTCGTCCCTTGGTCTTGATGAGAAATGTGACGGCGACGAGTAGCCACAAGGGCTCGTGTGCAAGTTGTTCCTGAACAATACCGAAGGAGGGAGAAGACAGAGGCGGGAATGGAACACACGAGATTGTACCCGCCGGTGCCCGTCGCGGAGAGGTCTTGATTGTTGTTGGTGACGGCGTCGAGAAATAAGGAGAAATAGCCAGCTTCTGTGACCTCACTGCCAGCAAGCTATCGACTGGATTGCTGCAATGATTATTGTGGGCACAGCCGGGAGAAGTGCGCCGCAGAAGCTGTTCTTGAGGCAATGATGGCTGATGTCCATCAGAGGACTTTGAGAGGTCAGACGGTGCCGTTGCAGCGTCTGCGTTTTGGAACCATGAAGGAGGGAGCTCGATGGGAATCGTGTCGACTGCGCATAATGCTCCCCCGCTGCTTCTGTGCGTCGGGATTGCATCTGACCAGAAGTGCGAGACTGTACCAGCAGCGACTTTGGTCTTCGCACGGGGCAACAAGGGCTCGACGATGGTATCACAGGCCCTGTGAGCTGTCAATGACGGAGGCCGGATAAGCAAGTCCTTTTCTAGTCCTTTGGCGACAAGAATTAGGCGATCTGTGCTCGCCCAAGCTTCCGAAGTCGGTGGACGGTTCCTGTCGAGATAATTGAAGATGTGACACACATATGTGAGAAGATCAAGTCCTTCGAGGTCATACGGGGTGCGGTAGCGTGATTGCCGCACCGATCTTGCGCATTCGAGCAGGTATTGCCAGTCCTCATCCGCAGCCAGCAGGCTTTGGCTCAGTAGCCGTTGTATCTCGCCATGGGGGGCTGTTTCGGATTCGACGATGTCGCATAAGAATTCACGAGCGTCGTCCCAGACGTCGAAAACGGAGAGAATATGCTCTCCAACCGAGGCTGCCATGGCGTTGTGCTGTTTAAATGAGGTATAGGGAGATCAAAACCTCTTGCCGACATGCATCGTGAAAAGGCGCCCTCATCGAGACGTCCCCGGTAAGGACTGTGCCATGGGGGATGCAGAAGAGTGACGGCCTACTACTGTGTCGGAACGAGAAGCCCGCGCCACAGCGAGAGCCAGCGGCCGCTGTGAAAAATGCTCCCCAGGGCCGTCGGATGAGGTACTCGTACACGCTGCTTCACGCCCGACGTCGATTCACACACAGTTTAGGTGTGGGCCAGCCCGTGAACATCGTTAGCAACACTGCAGGCGTGTGGTGGACCCTCTGGGCCTGGGGCAGTATTGCGTGTGTATCGGGAGCATTCCTCGTAGCGTGACGTCTGGGAGCGACCATGCGACGAGGGATGGCCGTGGTTCGAAGGACGGGAACTCTACGGAATACTCGTGCTGCAGCATTCCTTGACGTGAATGTTCTACAGCTTGAAGTATGCGTACCGGTGTGAACCCTCCCGGACGATCGTGGTCGCTTCGGGTACTCCGTGCCGTAGGTCGGTGTGGCGGCGGATGCGCGCTTCGCCTCGTCGCCTCGGCTGCCTGTCGCCTGCCTGCTGGGTCTGCCGCCCAACAGACATTCACTGAAGCTGGGGGTACTCGTAGGCTGCTCGTTGGCTGCGTGGCGCAACCCGCGAGATCCGTCAGGGCATCGCTCAATTCGGCAGTCGCTCCATCTGCCTCAGGTACGAGCCCTTGCGATCAAGACTGCTACCAACGCTCTCAACTCTCTCTTCCACGATACCTCCCCGCCGTCTACGGAGCGTTTATCACTATTACTACATCGCCCTCCGAACACGCGCGTTAGAACACCACCGTCGTTCACGTGCGCCCCGGAAGTCTCCAGTTAGCGCTGATCGTTGGGGTCGACCGGGCTCGCCTTATCTTCTTCGAGGTTCTGGGCGCCAAGCCCCACAACGCGCAAGGCCAGGTCACGTGAATAGTCACCCGCCCCCGTCCCCCTCCGTCGGTCAATCAATCTCTCGCCGCCCGCTGCTCTCCGTCTCCCATCCATCCTACGCACCCTGCCTCGACGCCCAACGTCGCCGCATCCCATCCCACCGAGTTCCGATCCATCGTCACTCACCGAACTCAGCCAAGAGATGAGTAGTCGCGGCGGGAAACTTGCCCCCGAAGTCAACAGGTGAGTCTGTCGCGCGACGTGGTTGTCTCGGCCTCCCCCATGTCCGAGATGCCGCCGCGGTCTCCGATGCCTACTATCAGAATGCTGACAGTCGCCACAGAGCTCTGTTTGTCAAGAACCTGAGGTAACTTTTTGTCTCAATCCGAAAGCACTGACGGCGCGACTAATCGCGATGGGTTTAGCTACAACGTCACTCCAGAGGAGTTGTTCGACCTGTTCGGAAAATTCGGCCCAATTCGGTATGCTCCCGTCCACCGTCGCGAATTGTCCAAAGGTCCTTTTCGCTGACTTCTCATTGCAGCCAAGTACGCCAGGGTATCTCGAACTCGACGAAGGGAACCGCATTTGTTGTCTATGAGGACATGATGGATGCCAAGCAGGCTTGCGACAAGCTGAACGGCTTCAACTTCCAGAACCGCTATCTTGTCGGTATGTAGTCCACGCGCCCATGTGCCTACGATGCGCCTCCTCGCAGGAAATTTTCGAGAGTCGTCGCTGACAACCCGCCCAGTACTATACCACCAGCCCGAGAAGATGGCCAAGTCCAAAGAGGACCTGGACGCCCGCCGCGAATCTTTAGCTCAGCTCAAGAGGCAGCACGGCATCGATTGACAATCCGACCGGCCTACGGACAGCCTGCAAGAGAAGCCACCTTCGTCTGCGGGCCGGTCTCCGATGACATCCAAGTCTACTTCGCCGGATCCGAAAACGATCCTCCGAAAGGGCATGCCGGCAGCCAACAACGTGGTGGCCAAGGGGCATGCCGCCACGCGGGCAGTTCGCTTCGCCGACGGAGGGCGAACTGCCATCAAATCGTGTGCTTGATCGCTGCCTCGCGGCGCCACACATGACGATTCGCTGGTGGGGAAAGCGCAAAATCGCTCCTGGTCCTGGTCGGCTCCGTGGAGTATTTCGGGGGTCAGATGCGTGTCCCGTGTGTCGCGGGTCAGGCACAGGTTCTCGAAATGCATTCGCGGGTATCTCACTTTGGACCTCAAGGTCTTGCCAGCGTGTGACGATACGTCAAGTCACCATCAGCTCTTTTGTTTCTCGGGTAATTTTGCTAGGGGGTTTGCGCGGGGGTTTAGGCAGAGTGTTTAGACCTGCTGGATGGTTTTGATTCCGGGGGAGTTTTACCTACGAAATGCCTTCAATTGACAATCGCACCTTTTGCTTTGCTATCTACTCTTGATGAGGCGCACAATGCCGAGCTTCACCCTCTGGAGTATCCGTGGAGTATCCGTGGAGTGATGTGTGCCGCAGGAGTCCGTGGCCTGATTCCCAAAACATGGACGTCGAGCCGTAGACACCGATGACGTTGCACCTCGCCGCATTGCGAACCGAGTCCTCATGTTACAAGTCACATCGAGTTGTCGACAGGCCTCCGACAGGCAGCTGGAGTCCCAAGGTCAATGGGTTCGCAGCTGCAGCGCCTGCGGCGGATGTTCATTGTAGGCGTGCGGAGTACATTAGTGCAGCACTCTGCAGGCACCGGGCCCGCCGAAGGCGCAACCGAGTAATAGTTCTCATCGCGAGCATCAAGGCAGGAAGTGCTGCGGCCCCGGAACAGGCCTTGGCCTGGAGCTGGCTCCGTGATGTTCGTGCTACGGGGCTGTCGAGGACAGACTGGCTCGCACTACCGTCAGCATTCGGCGCGCAACTGCTCAGCTCCGTGCGAAGAGAAAGGAAATGGGCGCTCCAAGCCGCACTCGGGCACTTGGGGTCACTTGACGATGAGCGCATGCGTGACAGGGCGCGCGCCCGCCGCATCGCTTGAACAGGCACTCTTGACGAGATCCAGGGCAGCGAGTACAAGGCTATGGTCAGGCTCCCAAAGTACACATGAGACGAGTGTGCCCTTTGCATCCCCACCCTTCCCATTCTATTGTTGGAAACAGTTCTGGTGTCCCAGCGCCGTGGTATCAGGCTCAGATTCGTGGCATCCGTGATGTATTATGGATCCGTAGCAGCTGTCGCCACTGGCTAGCAAGAGCAGCGTCCGAGTCCGAGTCACAGAAGAGTGCCTTGCGCGGGCCTGCAAAACGGGCCGCGTCACCTGCGAGAGACAAAGAGCGAAGCGGTGCAGTGCAGTGAGAGGGCCATTCCGCGTATCCGGCCGGCGGCCTCGGCGACGGCCGCGAAGAAGGCAGTGTTGGAAGTGTGCGAATGGAGAGGCGGTCGGGGCCGGCGTCTTGGGCCGCGGGGTCGCAGAGACGGCCGGGCGGGCTGGGACTGCGCCCGTCCGGACCAAATTAGTGGTTCCAGGTTGCTACAGGGCATTTATGGATGGCAGCGCCGAACCTGTTAGGCGGTTGTGCTTGGCTTGCCTGCCTGTACCTACGAGTACCATCAGGCGATGCCCGTGGACCCAACCTAGAAGGTATCATGGCTCCCGAGTCACCAGCACGGACTCCAATACAGCGCATTGCAGAGACCCAATGTCTGCGTGCTGGCCTGGAGCTTGGGGTGAGAGAAAGGATCCAGCGGCCCCAGGTTCCCGGGAGCTCCATGGAGGCTGAGTTGAGCCGACACCATATGGATCCTCCGGAGGACGTCGAGGCTTCCGGCTTGCGCTGGGCCCGAAGGCGCCGGTTGGAAAGGTATGGTAATCACCCAAGCACCGCAGGCGGCGCTGCAAGGCGACGTCCTGGGGGCAAGCTGATGAGCTCCGGGGACAGCGAGTCGGCCTAACAGTCAGCCCACCCAACGCAGCGGATGCGCTAATCGCGGTGGCACCCTATACCTTGTCCGTCCCCTCGACGTGTCCCGCCCCATCCATGTTGGGACGGACGGCTCGCGTGCGTGCGACCCCACCCAGCGCCGGCCGTGGCCCGGGACGAGTCTATACGGGTAGGTTGATTTGAGGAGAAGAAGATGATGGTGATGACGATGACGGTGCTGGTGGGCAACTGCTGTCGAAGCAACCACAGCCCCGTTGGCCTCTTGGCTGTCGGTCGTGGGACTTGTCATAACCCGGGATGCGACAGGCTGCGGCGCCAACTGCCCATCAGCTCGTTGGTGGCTTGTCGAGCAGACATGGAAAGCATCGCCGGGCAGACGTTGCGGCGGCTCGTCTCTTCGCCTCGTCGGCGTTCGCGTCTCTGCTGAGGTACCAGGGCTGGCTGCCGAAGACGGTCCTCCCAAGTACTCTCAGTCATACGGACCAAGGTACTCGGACTCGCTCCTGGCGCAGGGACGTGCCTGGTAACGAGGCCCTGCGACTGCCAGGTAGGTACTCGGCCCCCCCGCTACACCACTGGGGGCCCCACTCCGGAGATCGTGGGACTTCAATCCTACCGACGCCGGTAGGCCAGACATACAGGCGCGAATACCTACACTTACGAGCATGCCGCCCGGCTCCGCTCTCTCCCTAGCCCTGCCGGCTGACCGGTGACGCCAGCCGCAAGGTCGCGCGATGCGCCGCCGTCTATGAATCTCCCCGTCCTCACAGCCACGACAAGCGGCGCCTCTGGAACCTCGTCTGCCTTTGTCTGCTTCCGCATCGTCCGAGCCCGCGACCACCAAGCCACAAGCGCGGCCATGCAGTTGGTCGCCGCCGCCCGAGTCTGAACCTAACCCGCGGCGGCTCAACTGCCGGTCTCGTCCAGCCATGACGAACAGGCGCGCCGGCGCCTCAGCCCATTCTGTCTGGTCGTCCGTCGTCCGCCAGCAGCATGGCCACCCTCCGTCCCTCCCTTTCCTGCTTCGTCGACCAACCTCGGCTGCCTGCCACGGCCAACAGCTCCAGGGATCCGCACTGGGAATGGTCTTGCGCTCTAATGCTCGGCTCGGCGTACATTTGTCCTCTTCGCCACTTGGTATATAAAGCCCGCGGCGTGTCCGTCATGAAGCTCGTCCCGATATGTCTTGTGCCGAGTAGCACGGGAACGGTGTCATGCTACTGATCCTTCGCTTGCCCGATCCATACTTGGCTGGCCCAATGTCCGCACCGGTATCCAGACTGAGTCGACTCTCGCTAGAGGAGATGCCTCTCACAAGCCGCGCAGAGGCCCGGGCGGCGTCGCGGGCCACGCCTAGCCGGGGCCCGGACCAAGAGGAGTCCAGCTCTGACCCGGAGAGCGACTCTGGCGTCTCCGACATTGACGACGATGACGACGAAGCGCCGACAGTCGTGCGGTCTCCGACAAAGTTGATATACAACCTGGACCAGCTTTCGGAAAGCAGGCGAGCCACCGTGCGCGATGTCTTCAACGAGCCACCCAAGATTGCCCTGCAGCGGTGCCGCCGGATCGAAAACACCTACGCCTTTCAGATGACGGAGCTCGTCACCAGATCTATCCGCATCCGCGCTTCTGACAGCGGTTCGCCGCGTCTGACTTGCACCTGCGGAGAAGACCAAGCCCCTTGCAGACATCTAATCTGGCTCCTCGACCAGCTCCAGAAGCAAATGCTCTATGACCACGGCAGGGGCACAACCCTGACCATGACGACTGAAGGATTCGCCGAAGAGATGGGAGACCCGTTCCAAAAGATTTCCGACTATCATCTCGGTATCCTCGCCGATGGGCTGCACTGCCAGGTGGCCGAGGAGCCGGGTGCCTGCCCTGACGAGGAGCTGGACCCTTATCGCGTGCTCGAGTCTCGAGAGCTACTCTCATCAATATACGGGATGGAACCCGACGACTTTCGCCCAGACATCTTCCGAAGCCCTACGTCAGGCACAAGAGTGCTCAAGCGACGCGACATGGACTGCACCGTCTTCCGGATGCTCCTCGACAACCACCACTTTTTCCACTACCTTCTCTCACTCTCCCGCTCAACGGACCCCATAAACGACCCCTTCCGCAAGATGTCACAGCGTGTTGATCACATTCTCCGCGATCTGGACGCCTTCTCTTCCAACGAGGCCGCCGCTTCGTCTTCGGCCTCGGCCACAGCCCCGGCAGCGACCTGCCCAGAACCTCCCGCAGACGTCCCCTGGGCAGCTCGGCACCTTGTCGGCATCCTACGGCTCATCAAGAGTGCCATATACAACCGGGACCGCCCTCCGCGGCTGCAAGAGACAACGTCCGCCGCTCGCACCCTCGTCCACATCCTGACCGCCGTCGTCGACCGAAACCGCGACGCCCACGCGGGACCCGACCGCCGCAGCCGCAATCTCTACCTCAACCTCATTGGCGACGGTGACCAGGACTTCGTCATCGCCGAGCTCAACCTCCTTCCCCCGGAGGCTGCCAGTGCCTTCCTGCACGTCCTCGAGGCCGTGCACGACCAGATCGGCATCCACGGCGCCCCGGCCTCGTACGTCGCCAAGCTGCGAGCCCTCCTGGCTCGCCTGCGGACGTCCACCGCTAGTGGCGCTGCTGGCTTGAAACGCCATGGCAAGGGCCAAGGAACGCACCGTGGGTCCAAGAGAATGAAGTAGCAGGCGGTCAGATACCGTTGGGCCGAATCTCTGGCTACGTGTGAATCGAACCCCTTGCTTTATTATCGGCATCTGATGGCTGAGCCTTTGCCCGCTTTGGCACACGCTGGTCGTGTGCCAATGCCTACCAACTTCGCCTTCTTCATGTGTCTTTCACAATTTACACAGTTTACACAGTTCGCAAAGAACCGAGAGCTGCGCCGCTGCCTTTACAACCGACCGTCATTCATCATTCGTGTACACGTCCCCTTCACCTTTCTTCTTCCTTCGGATCGATGGCTTAATTAGAGACGGCAAACGCCCCGCATGATAGAACAATGAAGTAGGAATTCCCGTCCATCTCCTGTGCTCGCGTCATGTACTATTCAAGGTAGAGCATATCCGCAGCCAGAAACCGCCCGCCACGTTGGCAATACTCTGTCAAGTGATGTCTCCATGTGTTACACGGTAACCCCGCTCGCAGCGCGGAACACCTCGAGGGCGTCGTATACCTCGCGCAGGCTAGGCCGATTGTAGTAGTTCTCATTCCAATTGCCCCTCTCCAGACCCTCGGCCCGTTCCCTCAGCCAGGCCTCCGAAGCCTCGATCTCCTTGGCCCACCAGTCCCGCGCAGTCTCCTGCACTTGTTGCGCCTTCGACGTGCCCGTGTTCTCGAGCTCGCGCAGGACCAGCTGATCCCGCTCCCTGACAATGAACTTGGTCAGTCCTGGCTGTCTGCCCCTTGTGCACCGGTCAATGAGATCCCGCATGGGCTGGGGTGTCGTTGTGTATCCCGGAAACTCCACCTGCGGCTCCCACCGATAGGAGAGCCAGACAGCAGCCCTCTGCGGTGCACTTCTTGCCTCGAATATGCACCAGAGCACGCGACCTAGCATGTACACCTCGCATGCCTCTTGCTCTGTCCGGGTCAGGCATGACCACGGGACGTTGTAACCCTTCGATGGCCAGATGTAGTCCTCGCCTTCGCACATCTCTTCCCAACCCGGAAGTAGTTCGCTGAGAAGATCGGCATACCTGCCTTGAACCTCGGGGTCAATGTCCTCGTCGACGGCCAAGAGCCGCATGTACTCAATGGCATTGACTTCTGGGGCAGCAAACTCGCACCAGACTCCTCGCTGCTCAAAGTCAATCATGACAGCGTCCCAAGACTGAGAAAGCACAATGTTGTCGAGTCGCAGGTCGGGATAGAAAATGCGTGACGTCTCACGCAGGTGCAGCAACGCAGAAGCCAGCTGAACGGACCATTTTGTTTTGTCAGCCAATGACACTTGACCATGGATCTGGAGAAAGGGAATGAGATCCCGCAAGCTGCCGTGGACGTGGTTCTCCACCGTAAAGCCGACGACGGCAACCTTGTTCCCGAAGCTGCATTTTTTGGTCACCAAATGGACCGGCCGGGCGATGACATTTGGGTGCGGTGGCATGACAAGCAGCTGTCTAAGTTCGTGATAGAGGTACTTTGTGTAACTCGTGAGAGCTTTGAAAATCCACGTCCTACTGTCAATGTTGACAAGGCAGACGCTGTCGTGTAGCTGCGAGAGGTACTCGACATCGTCGATGTCGACGGCAGGAGGGAACTCGATGTTTTCGCCCCAAAGCTTGCGCAACGAGGACACAGAAAGTAATTGGCGCTCCAGATAGTAGGTTGGGGCGATTGAAATACGCGTCTCGGCAATATTTTTCGGTAGATTTTGGAAGACAATCCGCGATCCGAACGGCAAGTCCTTGTATATTTTTGAAGGCTCCTCGAGAGTGGCCGTCCAATGCTGCAGGATGCGTAGAACGTGACGCGTGATGCCCAGCTGAGAAATCCGCGATCCATCTCTGGTGTAAAAGGTTACGTCGAGATCAAGAATCTTGCGGAGCTCCGGACAAAGCGTTGCGGGCTCGGGGATGAAGACATCGACGCGGTACGGCCGAGCCGACTCAACAAAGAGCGGCACAGCGTAAATCTGAGTACCAAAGGCCGTACATCCGTCAATACGCCAGAGGGGATTATCAAGAGGGTCAAGGCTATCGATGCGGTTCTTGGGGTTCAGCGGAGACTCCAACCAACCCAACTCCGGGGACTCGTCGAGGTTGCGAGCTGCGGGGTTGGGATCAACGGTCGAGAACGCCGCCGTTGGATGAATGACATCGTGAATTGCCTGTTGGCTTAGCTCCATGTCTTCGTGCGGGGCAAGTTCAGCCTGGGAACGCGGGACTTGGGATCAGCCATTACAACGTCGCTCTCTGCCTTCGTGCAGGAGCGAGTACAAACCTCTTCGTTGCCTGCAGCGACTCGAGTATGCGACCCCGGATATGTCTGGCAATGCGCTCACCAGACGACTTTGGACTCCCAATGCGGACGTCGGCAACAGCCTCGTATCACATTCCGCTGAAAGTCAAGCCGATGGTGAAACCGTCAGGTGCGGCAGCAGAGGTTCCGGGATGCGGCGTCGTGCGTAGGCGATGATGAGCACCGGGGCTCGTCGCTGGTGATTTCGGTGTGTAAGCGGGACTGTGGCGAGCTAGAGGAGATGGGGCCAGGTTGTGTTTTGCAACGACCGTCATTTGGTGGTCGTGATTGATCACATGATTGGGCTGTACCGTAACTTATCTATGTAGGCAGGAGTGATTACTGAGATTTGGAGCCGGGGGGATACGATTTCAACCTTGGCTCAGCGACCACTCGGGGTCGGGAGGAAGGCGACGGAGGCACCAGGTGAAACTCGCCTCTTTCGCCTTGGTGTTGCAGAAAGAAACGACTTCACTTTTGCATCCCAGTCCCCAGCGCACGGGCGAAATTGCTTTGGGGCGGCATTTAGCTCCCGCCTTCGGCGTCTGGCGAGACGACGACAGCTTGGGCCTTGATGGCTGCCACAGGCGGAGCGGCGCAGCCAACAGACGGGCCCAGCCATCTCCTCTTGAGCAGGCAAGATTGAGGTGTAAGACCAGGCCCAATTCGCACGGATAGCTTTGTACGGAGCATTCGGCACTGAATCGAGCACTGACTCGCGTCGCCGGCAAGGTTCGACCTGCCAAAGCTGCTCGCCCAACTCTCTATTAGCACATCTGCCTGCCAAGGAAGACTGCAAAGGTAACTGGGCCATTACCACCATGGCACATACTGACCGGGGAGTCTCCCAATCTTTTCTGTCTGATTAAAGGGCCAGGAACTAACAGCAGCAGATACTGCGCTCCTGGGAGTCTCCGTTCTGTGGCTCCGGGCGCCTTCGCTTCAGGAGATGATGCTGCATTGCGCCTGGTAGCTCGCCCCAACTTCGTCATAAATTCAACAGGCGGCCTCGATTATTGAAAGCGAGGAGGCTCCAGAGTCACACCGTTGCGCTGACGTTGCACAAGAAACAGCGGTTGCGCGGGTTGAGGACCCCACCGACTTATACTGCAGCCAAAGCATTCGGCAAAATATTGTCAGCATCACAACCAAGTTCTGCTGGTAGCAATGCCTGCTTCAGGCGGCAAACGGGGCATTTTTCTCTGGGCATACTACGGAGCAAGTAGTCAGTCTCAGCGTTGAGATGAGCAATATGCTGAATCCGCGGCCGAAAACGCGAGAGGCAAGCCAAGACCAAGGATCAAGCAAGGGCCAGAGAGCGTCCTATGTGGAGCATGCAACTTTTCAATGGAACAAAAGAACCGAAACCCCTCAACGAGCACCAAATCATTGTTGGCTTTGGAGCAGCTAGGTATTGGGCCCGTGCAACTCAATGCAGTACCAGCAGCCACTCGCGGCATGGTTGGGAGAATGCAATCCGGGGGAGAACGTTGCAGTTCCAGTGCGCCCAATAGAAGATACTTAATCAAGGCCAAGGCTCAGGCAAGAGAAGAAGCAAGCGCAGGTGAGCATCATATAGCAACTGGGGCTCTCAGAGGACCTCTCGCCCTTATCATTGCAATCAGAACCGCGGAAACGACAGCGAAAGAGTACGCAAGACTACTGCCGAAGGAGGCCCTGTCTCAAACAAGACACAGCGAGTGCCGGGGCGATGCGATGTGGAACTGAATTGTCAGTACCCCTCGAGGCAACCATCGGTACCTTTGCCGGCGGTACCTGAACGTGGCGACACGACATGTCGATGCTGTTTCCCAACTCAAATGATGGCCAGGATCTTGAGGAGCTAACTGGGGACGCATCACGACTGCCGGGGTCAACAGACCCTTGAGCTTGGGATCCGCCGCCCATTCGGCTGAGTCTGACGAGTGGATATAGCCAGCGGATTGGCGGAAAGGATTCGTCGTGGTACCTCGGACGCGAGCTCACCGGTCTGGTCGCTTAAAGAGTTCATGGCATGCACGGGCCACGGATCGATCGAGGGGCGGGCACACCTTCCAACCTTGGCCACGAGATCCAAAATGTTGGTCAATGACTCGATGCCGCAGACGTCGAGACGGCACTGGCAAGCCTTGGCCGCAGAGCAAAGGGAGTGACCCGGATGCTTCGGCGGGCAGAGCCGAGGCGGACAACAGCGTCCAGTACCCAGACAAGGCCAATGGCGAGTCCGACGGAGCGTCGGAGGATGCACAGACGAGTACGTAGGGGCCGTGGATCGGCCGACAGCGGCACTGATCGCCTCGCCTCGCCTCGCCTGAGCTGGAGGACCGCAGCCAGAGCCAAGCCAATGCTGCAGACCGTACGGAGTAGACGCTGCGCAAGGTAGACACCGCCGAAGATGCAGGCGGCTGGATGTAACTGCAGCGGTCGGCCAACCCGGTCGGGCCATCACGAGATGCTGCAGTGCAGGTACTTTGGAGTTTTGGACGCCTCAGGCTGCGGCGCCTCGCGCTTTCACACAGAGTCCGTGGCGGCGCCGTGTGTAAGGTACTTTGGAAGGTGCGGGCGCCGACTCCTTGTTTCGCATTCGCTAATTAAGCGGTGACCCACCGACGTGCCCTTTCTGTGATGGCAGGCGGCCCCGGGCTTTAGAGTTCGAGGCAGGGGCCACCCGCGGCCACCAACGGCCACCAGCGGCCCGCCGTCCCCACCGTACCTGCCCGATGCGACAGGCTAATACGCCTGACCGCCTAGCCTTGCTAGCCTACCCCAAACTCCGCGCTAGATGGGCCCCAAGCCCGACGACGTCTCGCGAACCTCCTCTTGGCATGCAAATCTCCGGCTGGTTGCATTGCCCATCGATGACATCCAGCGGCGTCGTCATCCATCCCACCGCTCGCCGCCTGCCTGGATTCCCGCCTCCCGTACTCCCGGAGCCGTCCCCTCCAGACCCTTGTCTGCCGCCTGCAAGATTGCTGCGTTGATCTCCAAGAATCGGGGGCCGACAAAAAATGTCTTGTCTGCGCGCAGTTGTCCCAAGTACGTCGAGGAAGCCGTCTCACAGGAGTAAGCATTGCGCCCGACGCCCGCCACCCACCAGCCTCTGCTGGGCCAATGCTGATGAGTCTCTTCGTCAGCGCTTGCTCACCGGGAAGCCACTCAGGATGCCGACAGTGCCTACTGAGTACGTACCCGCTGCACCTGCAAAGCTCTGTCGCCGTCGTGGCGGACAAGTAAGCTGCCGTTCTGTGGCTGGAGCGGTGACCCGTTCCAGGGTCCTGCCCCCGGTCACCGAGTCGCGTGAGCCGTGCGAAGATCTCCCTGGCCCCAGCGCAGAGCTGGATGAATGCGCAGATAATTCGCCTCACTGCGGCTGCGCATTGGCTCCTCTTCTTCACCGGTCCCCGCACCCAAGTCAGGCTACGTGGGCTCCGTGCCGTCTCACATGTCAATCTCCATTCGCAGCAACACGTCTCGGACAGGGCGGGATGCCTGCAATTGGTACGGGCGCTTCGTGCAGTGTCACGGCTCCGTGGGCGTGGGCGTGGGCTTTTGAAATGAGCGAGCGAACGCCTGGCTTGTGTTCAGTAATGGCAGAAGCGCACTAACAGCCTACCACGGCACGATCGCTCGTGCTGCAGCATCTCCGCAGGCGCGACTTACAACTCGTTCAACAGCTCGCGCGCTCCACCATCACTCATCAACGCGATGCCGCGTGGCAGTTATTCGCGCTCGGGGCCACGCACACGTTTATACCACGTTGCCCTGGCCTGGGCCCCAGGCTACCGGGCCTGCACTTTCGTTCGCTTGCGCCACGATGATCCTGCCCAGTGCCTCGTATCTCTCGACGCAGAGCAGCGCTGCAAGGTGCTGGCTCCGAACTGTCTTCTGCAAGAGCAAGGAGGAACTCGACCACTCGTTGGTCAGCAAGGACGACACGAGCGCAGGATGGCTCGACGCATTTCGCGATTGGGTACCAGCCCGGGATTGCCATCTTGAAAACGCATCGCAACCGACGACCACGATCTTGGGCGGAGCGGCTGGGTAATATACACGCACACTTGGCACTAGCGGCCTTATTACAACGTACCGGTGGCGTGATTATGATGATGCTCCCAATACTCCCACGTCGACAGCGCAATTGGGCGTCGATAGCAGCCGCGTCGATACACGTTACCTTGGGCCGGGACTCGACGGCTCGACTGGTCACGGCCATTGCTCGCCCTGTCTTGCAGCATGGAACCCACCCCATGCATGGGCCGACCCGATCGGGAAGCCCACGTTGTGTCTTATGCTGCAATGAGGCAAGCAGCCATCTGTCCCAGCCACGGATCCCCCCCCTTGTCAGCCCATGAGTACCCCTCAGTCCGCTGAAATACAATTCAGCACGGAGCGAGCGAGCCATGGCCTGGCATACTCTCGCCCTCCTCACCGAGTCGCCTCTTTTCTCCTCGGGACCTCGACTATCATCGCCTTTCCCGCCAGCCTGCGAGCCAGCCACTTGACGGTACTGGCGCTCATGCATATCAGCGACACGCAGCAGGCATTGGCCCGCGCTACACACCACCCTTGCCGGGCGGAAACACACACCGCATCACCCCGGGCCCTCAGCGACACGAGCAATCCCCAGCCATCGTGCCAGCGACGGCCAAAGGCCCGCGGAGGCGGCGCTTCTGGAGCGCACACACCACCAGCGTCTAGGGCGGTACCGTCATCGACCCCTCTGGGCCCCCAGCTTGACGCCCAACACTAGCTGGCTCCATACTTACATCCCGTCTCCGCCTGGAGGCCCCCCCCGCCAGTCTTTCCCGTCTCCATCGAAGGCGCCGCTGTTTGTCGACAAGTCTCTCATCTTGCTCTGCTTTTGTCAACTGCGCTCACTCCACCCCAGACGAATGCACGGCCGGATGGCTGAGTCCGTCCCGGCTGTGGTCCGGGTGGAACCTTAGCTGGTCAACCCCCTTCACCCGCGCGGCCGCGCCCCATCTGCCCAGCTCCCAGGCTCGCGGCTTCGTTGTACCTGTCTGACGTTCCTTGTTCTTTGTGGGCATTCGATACATTGCTTTCCACGTGCCGGTACCTTGGCCGTTCGTCCTTCTCGCAAGCCAGCTGCTGTCCAACGCACCTTTCCTCCCTGCAGCCAACATGGTAAGCGGTCCCTGCTCCTCGGCCGCCGGCAACCTGCATAACAAGATATATCACCAATCCTCCTCCCCTTCTCCCTCTCCTCTTCCCACCTGGTACCCTGCAGACCGTTTTACCCTCGCAACTTCTTCAGCCTCTTCTTCTCAACTGGACTCGCATCCGACCCCTACATGTACTGTAAAGTTACCCACCTTCGCAATGCCTCACTCCTGGTCTCCTTTGCCCAGCTTCTCATCAAGCCATCCCCTGCCGCACGTGAATAGCCAGTTGACTTGCAAGATAGGAACTTCACCAGTCATTGACCCACAAGAGACCTCGGTCCTGTGCAGGGACCGAAGTGTCTTCACTTCCGCTGCAGTCATTCCTGCCCTTGGTGGATACGCTCTACACGCCACCTTTTGAACTCCAGGCGCTGCCGGACCCGGTAACTATATCATATGGCTCATCTTCGGGCTTTCAGACCTATGAAAACTCCCAGCTGCCATATACATCGAAGAGGCGAAGACTCGACGGCTACATTCCTATGTCTCAGGGAAGCGGCTCATCTGGCGAGCAGGGTTACGACGAGAAGTCTGCCAGCTTAGACTCGTTCGGCCAAAATGTGAACGATACGGCATCATTTTTGGCCTGCTGGCCGAACTCGGCAGTCTCGCCGTCACAATCACCGGGGCATCCTCTGGCCAAGCAGATGACTAATTTGAGTCTCCTTCTCTGCCCCTGTCCTGGGTTCGGCTGGAGTCAACCCGATGGTGTGTATTTCCGTTATTTGTTTTATCCACGGCCCTCTGTAGCTCGATCTTCAAGCCAGTTCAAGAAGTTGACCACTCTTAACAAAGGTTACTGCCCCCTTCCGGAGACACCAGTGGCAGTGTATGACCCGAGCCAGCCATATGCCGCGCAGAAGCAGCCGTCCATGCATATGCCGGCGCAAACGAGCCCTCAGGAGCTCATATTCCTAGAATCAGGGCAGTACGATTCTGTCCATGATGGCCAGGGCTTGCCCACCTCATCACCCCTGGACAAACCTTCAGAGCCAGAGCAGCTACAACTCACATCAACGCCAAGCACTGCAGAAGGTGCAGCTTTTCCTCACAATCAATCAGAGCCTGGACTATTTGCCACGGGATATGATGCACATAGCTTGTCTCTCTCCAATGTCGTGGCTTATCCTCCAGATTACTTGACGAGCGACGAGCAGCCGCAGGTGGGATATGTTCCTGATGTACTTGGCACGCCCGACCGCAGATCCGAACCATTTCCAAATATCAGTGCATGTGCAGACGTGTCTCAATTGGGCATGCTAGTCGCTGGAGGTGTGATGGAGCAACCATGCTGGGGCGAATCTTCTCTGCAGCATCAGCCATCCAACTTTGACATCCTCCTTCCAGATCAGCGGGGCGGCAAGAGGGGCCCTTTCAAGGACCCCAAACTTCGCGAAGAGACGGCGCAGACCAGGAGGACAGGCTCGTGTATCCGTTGCAGGATGCAGCGTATACGTGTAAGTTCCCCCCGGAGCTGAAGCGACGCCTAGGGCGTAAATTGTCAGGCCTTGTCTGAGGTTGAAGCGAAACTAAAATTCTTCTCTTAGTGTGAATCCGATCCCGAAGACCCAGGAGGGATATGCCTGACATGCACAAATGTGGCCAACACAAAGGCGGGGCGGTTCCCCTGTCTAAGGTATAAGATCACGGACATCAAGCTCTACAAACCTGGCCAAGTTCCTGGGTACGAGTGGACGCGACGGTGGACGAACAGCATCACAGACCCTATTCAGAAATGGGCATCATCTGAGATCAAGGTAATTCGCATATCTGCTGGTTACTCGCCGAAGTGCATTGAGCTGCAGGTGCGGAGATTCATCCCGCAAGATGGCGACAAGCTCGTACGAACATGGGACTATCGGGGCATGAGAAAGTCTGTGGCGATCCCGCCCTACGCCTTGGTCGATCTAGATGCTGCGAAGTCAACGTACTCGATGCACATCCAGGACATCATGACCGACACCATCCAGAAGTCGCTGGACCACCCTCAAGGGCTGTTGTGTAAAACCTACCTTAGGGCAGTACAACTCATGCGCCATCCGTCGACGTCGATGGACTCTATCAAGCTGCTGCGACTGACGCTCACGCTGTGGGTTGCGATCCGTCTCTCCACGACGTCGTGCTTCATTGTCGGAGAAGAGACACTAGGCATGCCTGGCAACATCCTCGACGATACCAATCCCAACGCAGGGAAGATCCCGATGCCTCCCGTACTGGGCGCGCAACTGGATCTTGTGCTGATCCATCACATCCAAACTAAACTTCGAAGAGAGATGCTGGAGATTCTCCAGAAGATGGTGCTCAAGAATAAGCAGGGAACTTGGTTCGTGACTTACTTGGTAACATTCATACTGCTGCACAACACGGCGCTCATTACGGCACATGATGCGAGCTACGCCCACAAGCATGGCATGAAGGTGAGTCTGGGCGTCCAGGCCTGGTTGTTGAGTTCTGGACTTTTTGCATTGGGGAATGGCCATGGCCATCCACAACATCTCGTGCGTATCTGTTGCTAACGAATGAGGCGCCAGCGTCGCTACGCACGCGAGGACAAGGTCAGGGAGTACCATCTTGGTGAGACAAGACCCTTCCCTTCCGCGTGAAACATTGTGGCTGATATGGCTTGGCCCGTCGCGTCTAGGGGCAAACATCCTACTCGCCCACTTCCACTACTGTAACAAGGGCATGTACCCATTCTCGGAAGAATGCAAGGACAAGGATTTGCGGACGCTGGCGGATCTAAGCGACGACGAAATCCAATATGTGCACGCCACCAGGAACTTTGCTAAGCGGCACCGTAAGTCCTCGAGTCCAGCCCCTCCGCTGAACCGGATTCCCGGGCCCACGCTAATATTATGCACGGCGCCTTGCAGGACGGGAATGGGAACAAGTACGGGACAGAAGCGCATATGAGCATGATTTCTTTTTCGTCAGCCAGCTATTCGACGAGAATTGGAAGCCACAGTCGACGATATGAGCCGGGGTTGCAAGAAGCGGTGAGGTCGTGCAGGTGTCGAAGCCTCAAGGAAGTGAAGTGCAGACACTGGTGCATCCGTGGGCGGCTGGGAGGCTTTTCGCAGAAGCAATGCAGGAACCCCTTGGCAAAAATGACGAGCCTCGCCAAGTTCGACGGGTTGCCACCATGTTTCCCCGGGCTTGCCGTGGTCAATGTCGATGAGGGCGCCGTGCGATGGCATGGGATGATGAAGACAACGAAGGACGAAGACGTGGTGCTCCCGTCAAGGTTCTTCGCGGCCGGATGTGATGGGAGAGACTGCTGGAAAACAAGGGCTGCGATGCAAGTCGACGATTCGTTACCTCTTTGTGAGGCGTACTCAGTACTTTGCACCTAGCAACTCTGTATATATGTCTCTTGTCCCCTCGTGCCGACGCCTCCCTCCCTGGTCCTTGTCTTGTGCGTATGAGCGGGCACAAAGTATTCGCAATCGAACCGTTGTCGAGGCGGCTAGCTGCCGGCGGCGGCGGTGCTTGCGGAAACTGGCTATGAGCATCTTGTGCTCACCCGACAGGCCAGATAACATCCAGGCCAAGGCCAAGGCGGCTGACTGCCGACCCGATGAGCCAGCACTGGCAAGCAAGCAGGCAGGCATGCAGATAGACAAATAGACAGGCAGGTAGGCACATGCGCACGAGCGAGAACACAAAGCCGGCGCCCATTTCCGTTCGCCAATCTTGTTGGCGAGGTGTCACGGCTGTCGGCACTCGCATCTCGTCCGATCCCGGCCCGGGGCATGATTCGCTCGAGGCGGCCTGGTCGCGGGTTCCTGAGGAGCCGAGATGCGCCGTGGCACCCCCCTGCTCCTTGGTGGCCCTCTCTGTGCGTCGTCTCGACGACATCAATCGTCTCGGTGGGCGCGCACAAAACCGTTGGGGGGGCGGCCCCGTCCCGTCTCGGTGCCGGCAGCTAGATTAGCGGGCGGGTCGGGTCGGGGCTCGACTGGCAACTAGGCTTTCGAGCCGGCGGTGACGAGCCTGGCCTGGCCCAGGGCCTCCTCTCCCCCGTTCCAGGTCCGTGGATTCGCGCTCGCAGCCCCCGGATCCACAAGCGCACAGCGGCGGCCACACAGAGACAAACCCGCCCATCCCCTCCCCCCCTTTCCGCGCGCTGCAACAAGACTCTGCTGTCAATCTCCCGACCCCTTGCCCTTCCCGCCGGGTAGGGTCCCGGGCGACAGGGAACGACGGTCCGTGGAGCGGCCCCGTTCTTGTCATCCAGCCCAGGGCTGGCACGGGCGTTCTAAATGGAGAAGCCGGCTGATCGGTGGCTGGCTCGGACGACGACCATGTTCCTACCGCCGCGCCCATCGTTCTGCTCAGGCCGATGCCGCATGATTGGTGTGGCTGTCGTCTCGTCTCAGTTATCCCGCAGACCGTCTTCGCGGCTCGCAACGTACAGGTGAAGGCAGGGTACCTGAAGGGATGTGTGATGTGTGCAGCCCGGGTGGCGCCCGTCATTACGCAGCCGAGAGCCTAAGGTACGTGTACTCGGTACGCATAGAGGGTACCTGCATCCTGGGGGACCATGCCCGGTAGGCAGGTAGCCGGGCAAGTCCAAACGCAAGGAAGCAAACAAACAGGAAGGCGGAAAGGGGGCAGCGGACGCCTGTCTGTGATTCAGAATTTTCGTCCTTCGCTCTCCCCCATAAATATATGTTCCGCTGCGCAGAACATCTCGCTCGCCCCTCTCACCACAAGAGTCTGCATCCGTCTATCTTTGAGTCCGGTGTTAGCCAGGTTCGTGGGTGTCCAAGCGCAGCAGAGCAGAACCTCGGACCGTAATCCCGTTCCGCCGTGTGGTATGGATGCCAGTTGGCCCGGAATATCAAGAGATGTCAAGCGTGCTGACGGCCGGACACAGACAAGGCTCCAATGGCAGCGTCCGGAGCTGGACCCGTTGTGGGTTCACGCATCGCCCAGGTCCAGAAAACCACCTTCCCAGTTCCACTGAGGGAGCTGTCAAAGCTGCCTGCCGGCTTTCCTGCCGTCCTCGACTCGCCTTTGGCATGGTCAGGCCACCAGCTCGCCCAACAAAGCGATTACATCCTCGTCCTCGACCAGCATGACGTGCAGGAGGCTGAAGACGCCCTTGAGCGGTTCAAGAGTGCGTTGCACGCCATGAGCAGAGCTGGCAGACGATCCATTGCTGATGTCCATCGCAGAATTGGGATTGGATGGCGACCTCATCACGCGAGAAAACTTTCCACTGCCCGGCTTGGGTCCGAAGCTGAAGCAGATGCGCCGGGACATTCATGAGGGCAGAGGTTTCGGCCTCATTCGAGGCTTGGACCCGCGGAAATATCCAGTCGAGGACCTGGCCATGCTACATCTCGGCATCCAGTCGCATGTGGCAAACCGCCAAGGCCGGCAAGACAAAAAGGGCAACATGCTAGGTACAGAGAGGACCCCATCCGGGCCGGGCATCCGCATCCTGACAGGCAAACAGTTCACATTGTTGCCGACAGCTCCTCAAAGGAGAAGTCGAGCCATCACCGCCATTCCACGGCCGCAATTGTAACTCAGTCACACAAGATGCGCAGTGCAACGAGCGGTTTGCTGACGAGATGCCCAGACGTTCCACAACGAAGAAGCCGGCGACATCGTGAGCTGGCTGACCAGAAGCACCGCCGCCAAAGGTGGCAAGTGCATCATCGCCTCGGCCTACACGGTGTACAACGTGCTTGCAGCAAGCCGTCCCGACCTGGTTCGAACACTTGCCCGTTCCGACTGGCCATTTGCCCTGTAAGTCAAGGCCTGAGACGGCATTTGACAAGCGGCTGACCCACTCGTGTCTGATAGACCCCGGTTCCAGTGCCGCCCAGTCATGTTTTACCACAAGGAACGGCTCATTACCAACTTTGGCAGGACGGCTTTGCTGGGCAGCGCAAGCCACGCTCGTCCAAGCAGCCTCCCCAAGCTGACGTGTAGCCAGATGGAGGCACTCGACATGATGGAGAGCATCGCGCGGGCCACGCAGCTGGAGATCCCGACGCAGGCCGGCGACATCCACTTCATCAACAACCTCGCCATTCTGCATCGACGCGAAGGCTTCGTAAATGGGACATCGGCGAACGAGCGGCGCCACCTGGTGCGCATGAGGCTTCGGGACGACGACATGGGGTGGGATATCCCGGGGGATCTGGCCAAGGAGTGGTCCAAGGCATTCGACTCGGGCCGCACAAGGGTGTGGCATCTCGAACCCATGCCAGATGGCTTTTTCCCACTGCGATCCCAGCCAAACTGAACCAACACAAAATCGGAGAGAAGTGAGGAAACGGTTCACCGTTAAAGCGGCCATGCGATGGTTTCGAGAAAAGCAGCCAACGGCACGGCGCGAATAGTGCGAACGGGATACCCACCATTGCGGAACCCGGGGTTCAGTCCCCGTCTGACCGAGGCTGGCCAAGCGGCGGGTGGCGACATGCATGAAGATTGGACGCTTTGCTGTATGGTTTAATAGAAGTGTGTTGTTTGGGGGGGTGGCGTTTGGGTCCTACAAAGCAGCTTTCTTTTGCGTTCGTGTCCAGGTTCCAGGTCATGCTCGGGGCGTGCTTTTGTAACAAGGAGCGGGCAGCAGCCAAGGCGACTGACGAAGGCGGCAGCGGCGAGCTGGGATAGAACTGAGCATGTCCAATATGCCATAGTCAATCAAGTGTGCATTTCAATCTCGGGACTAGTGTGACTCTTGTGTAGGGCGAAGCTTTCGGAGGTTTGTACGTGCATGCATGCAACACAAGACTGGTTGTACATGGGCTCGTACGGGACGGGCAAGGTCGAGTCTTGGCAATCGGTTGTCTTGAAGCAAGCAAGCCACCGACCTTGATCGCAATACCGAGTGGCAACATGTGCATCATGGGGCGCACCGGGGGGAGGGCAGGTGATTGGCCGCCCGAAGGAGGGCCGCTCCCAAGACTCCGGGACGCCGGGTACTTGGCGGAGCATAGGGCATGGGAGCACAGCATGGGAGCACAGCATGGAAGCACAGCATGGAGAACGGCGTGGAGCACAGCGTGGCAGAGGAATCAAGGATCGTTGCGACGCGGGATCGATGACGAGGGTGCCTGCTGCTGCTGGCGGTGTCCGTCGCGGCGGTTGTGGGAGATTGGCCGTGACGGCGAGATTTCAGGGTCGATGGAGCCGACGTCTGAGAGCAGCAAAAAGCCCACGGAAGAGGCCGGGGACGGGCGGCGGGCCAGGGTGCGGTGCGTACATACGGAGATGCGAGGTACGAGTACTCGTAGGTAGCCCAGCCCAGCAGCACGATAAGGTAAGATGCGATGGCCTCAGCCCTAGTTGACAACCGGCGGTGTCGACGGGGGCGTCGCTAGGCGCATCCGAGCGAACGGGCGCTGCAATGGAGAAGCGAAGCTCGAACCCTGAAGCCTGCCAGGTGCCTGTCAAACTGGTGTATCGAGCGGCGACCGCCAAGATGGCATTGCTTTTTGCTCGGCCATGCATGCTTCTCTGGGACGACGGGGGCGCGCGCAGGGTTCACACGGGTGCTTCGCAAACGACGCTACCAGGTCCAAGGCGGTGAGAAAAGAGCGAACAAGAGGCCGGGAGGAGAGGCAGCGAGGCCCGGTGCAGCGAAGGCGGGAGAGAGTGAAGCATCGGGAGAGGCAGCGCCACAGCTTGGACGGAGGTTGGAGGTTGGAAGAGTGGAGGCGATTGATTGATTGAATGACTGGATGAAACAACCACAGTGCCCGAGTCTGTGTAAGCCACGCCAGATAATATCAGGTAGTACCTGAATGCCTGGGCGGGTGCGCGGTGCAGCGTCGGGCGCCCCCCAAAGAGGCCGCCTACGAGTGCGAGATGTCCTCCGTGGCCCCCAAGGAGCGCCGTCGCCGCCGGAGCCTGCTAAGTGGGTGACGTGGGCTCCCCATGCCCATGCTCCATCCCATGCCAACGGACACCGTCATCAAACACGTCCTGACCGACCGCAATTACGGGCGCGCAGCAATTTGGGTCTGCCCTGTCAAACTGTGTCGGCACCTGCTGCATGCATGTCGCGGAAGCCAGCGCCGCCCTCGCACTCCCGACTCGCACGATCATTGCGCCAGATCGGCGCGTCCCAACCGCTGCAGCACCTTGCGCGCCCGGCACTGGATGGTTCCAGGTTAACGCGGACGGACGCGCTACCGCCCCACCCACCACTACCACCACCTCCTCCACCACCACCGTTGGAGCTCTCCGACGACGCCGCCGCAGCTGTGCTCGTCTTCTCTCCTTGACCGACGCAATCTGTCTCGATCCGCCATCCCCGGCCCTTGATCGTAACCACTTGGGAGCCTCGCGGCGTCGCAGCATCCGCCAGTCGTTGGCGTCGTCCGCCCCCCCTGGCGCACGGCCGTCGGCGTTATGCCCGCCTCGTCCAAGCCAGCGCCGCCGTCGTCGGCCACGCATGCCCGCACGAGCTCTGCCGGCTATGAGCCAGTCCACCAGGACGACGAGCCGGACGCCCTCGAGGGACAGACCGCGCAGGATGGCCACGACATGATCGCTACCTTCCGCGCGCCACGGTCCAGGTCCGAAAGCCGCTTTAGGGCTGCGACCTATGTCTTGGCTGTATGCGTGGTTGTTCTGCTCGCCTCCAATCTCTACCTGTCGCTTCCGTTCACCTTCTCCAGCCACGGATCATGCCCGTGCTCCCCGAGCAAGGTCCCCCAGTATTTCCAGACATCTCCGGAGCTATGGCCCGGTCCAACGGCCACGGGGCGGCCCGCCTTCATGGCCCAGACCAGGACCTTTGATCCCACCGCCACCTACGTGCCCAACGAGCCGCTTCAGACGTCGATCCCCATCGATGGCATGGGCCAGGGGAACCGGAGCATCTTCAAGATGATGGGTTTCCTGTCCCCGTACTCTCCGTCGCCCGGCTTCGGCGTCGACGAATACCCCATGCCCCAAGGGGCCCAAATTCTCCAGCTTCAGATGCTGTCCCGGCATGGATCTCGATATCCTACCACGGGAGACGAGGTCGCGGCGTTTGGCCAGCGCATCGCCAATGCCTCGGACGTGTTTCAGCCGAAAGGCCCGCTAGCCTTCCTCAAGGAATGGAAGTACCAGCTGGGCTCTGAAATCTTAGTTCCAAAGGGGCGCGAAGAGCTGTTCGAATCAGGTCGGGACCCAGCTCCTCCCCCCATTCGTCCTCAGTTTATCTGTACCGCAACTGACATCACGGCAGGCATTTTGCACAGCTACATGTATGGTAGCCTGTACAATCCAAAGAGCAAGATCATTGTCCGAACAACGGTGAGCGCGAGTTGAAATGCCGGGCTGCACATTGGCGATGCTAACGAGAGCTAGACGCAAGATCGGATGCTGAAGTCGGCCGAGAACTGGATGGCTGGGTTCTTTGGGCTTGAATGGTTTGTGACTTCCACGCCAGGGCTCAGCAGCCCGACGCTGACGAGATGTGGTACAGGACAAACAACGCCACTATTGAAGTTATCATCGAAGACAAGGGCTTCAACAATTCCCTCGCTGGAGCCCTCAACTGCCCAAACTCCCGCACCAAAGGATCTGATACCGAAGCTCGGGACACCTGGATCCGGACGTATCTTAAAGATGGTAAGCCTCTGTCTCGGCCGACCAACAAGCGTACCTTTGGTCTAACTTTGATGACAGCAATTTCCCGGTTCCAGGCCATGACAGAAGGCTTCACCTGGGCCGTTGAGGACGTTTACGCTGCACAGACCATGTGCGCCTACGAGACGGTTGCGTATGGGTTCAGCAAGTTCTGCGATCTGTTCACCTACGAGGAGTGGCAAGGCTTCGGCTACTCGATTGACTTGTATTTTTCTGCTGCGAGCGCCTTTCACAGTCCTACGGGGGTACGTATTCTATTCTTTCTTGCGGGGATGCGGCCGGAGCGCAAGACGACTAACCTTGGTTGCTCAGCGTGCTGTTGGTATCGGCTACCAGCAGGAGGTCATTGCGCGACTCCAGAATCACACTTTGGGCTATTCGGGCTCTCAGATCAATGTCACTCTGGACAACAGCACCGAGACCTTCCCCTTGAACCAGAGCCTCTACTTTGACTTTTCCCACGACACCAACATCGTTTCGGTGCTCACCGCGTTCGGCCTCCGGCAGTTCGCAGAGGAACTCCCTGCCGACAAGAATCCTGGAGAACACGATTTCACCGTCGCCCACGTGACTCCGTTCGGCGCCCGTCTTGACATGGAAATCATCCAGACGCCGAAGCCCCTTTCGCCCAACCGGGACGGCTACCTACGTGGCGGCCCAACAAAGTACATCCACTTCGTCCTGAACCAGCGCACGTTGCCGCTGGGCAAGAGCTTTCCCGAATGTGACGCCGGCCGCAAGGATGGCTGGTGCGAACTGGACACCTTTTTGAAGGTGCAAGAGGGTATGGCAGCCAAGGCTCGATACGACTATGCCTGCTTCGGGGATTACCCCAAAGTGTCGTATGGAGAGGTCACTGATGGAGCTCCGCCGTGAAGATAACATGAAACCGGAAGAGACGAATAAAAGGCGCGCTTTGGATTTTCACATTTTATTTTTCGAAGGCGTCTGAGGCGCACGAATAACTAAAAGGGACAAATGGATTGATCAGTTCGAACATGTATTGGCATCTTGGCTATGCAGGTCGCTTTTCCCGGAGCCGCCCATCTATCATGCGGGTATAATACAATCAGAAAAATCAACCGTACGCCGGCGCCGGCTACGCAATCCAAATCAAGCCTGGGTGAACAAAACAAAAACGGAACCACCACAGCACGCATCATCGCCCTGCTGGCTTATGCCTGCTTCTCTTGTGCGGTCTTCTCCCTGTCACCGTGCAGCGATGACGCCACAGATTTCTTCTCCTCGACCGGACCACCATCAGACGAACTATGCGGCCGAATCATGCTGGCATGCTCCTGAATTCCGTGTTGCGGTTCGATGACCTCGCCATCTGTGGCAGGCTCGCCGCGATGGGGGCTCCAAGCCAGGAAGTCTCGTCGGACCTCGACGTAGTCGTACGAGAACTCGCCGTGCTGGTCATCGTCCATGCCGAGAAGCTCCGCCTCCTCGGAAGCACGCAGCTTGAGGCCGGGAATGACGTCGATGATCTTCGCGATGATGGCTGACATGACGAAGGCATAGGAGCTGCCGCAGAGAATGGCGACGATCTGCCAGCCAAGGGCAGCGTAGTTGCCGTCAAGGAAGCCGCCGGTGGTGCCGGTGTTGACACCGTCGAGGCCAATAATCTTGCCAGTGGCGAAGAAGCCGTTGAAAATGAGGCCGACAATGCCGCCGATGCCGTGCTCGGCGAAGACGTCGAGGGAGTCGTCGATGCGGATGAGAAACTTGACTGAGAGGAAAAGTCAGCGCCGAAGGCCCCCGAAGCTGCATCGGGAGGAAAGAACTCACTCTTGGTGCCAAAGTTGCAGGCAAGTCCAGCAACAACACCCAGCGCGATGCTGGCCCAGGGGTCGATGAAGCCGGAGGCGGGAGTGGCGGCAACGAGACCAGAAATGGTACCGGAGCACCAGCCTACCATGGACCACTTCTTGGCCAGGCGGTAGTCGAGCAGGCACCAGGTCATGGCGGCGAAAGCGGCAGTCAGGCACGAGTTCCAGCAGGCCATGACAGCACGAAGGTTGGCGCCAAAGGCGGAGCCGCCGTTGAAGCCGAGCCAGCCGAACCACAGCAAGATGGTGCCGAGAGTGATGAGAGAGATGTTGTGGGGGCGGAAGTTCATCATCATCTTCTCGTTGCGTCGGCCGAGGACCCAGGAGTAGGCGAGGGCGGAGACGCCGGAGCCAATCTCGACGGGGACGCCGCCGGCATAGTCGAAGACGCCTTTCTGGTACAGCCAGCCGTTGCTGTTCCAGACCCAGTAGGCGAGAGGGCAGTAGACGAGAGTGGCCCAGAAGAAGGTGAAGACCATGGCAGGGATGACACGACCGCGCTCGGCAACGGCACCGACAGTCAAGGTGGCGGTGACGGAGCAGAAGAGCATCTGATAGAAGGAGTAGAGCAGGGCGGGGATGAGGGGAGAGCCGACGGACGGTGTGGCCCAGACCTTCATGAGGCCGAAATGCTGGAGGTCACCGATGAAGCCGTTGCCCGACGTCTGGCCGAAGGCGAGGGAGTAGCCCCAGAAGTACCACTGGAAGATGATGACGGAGAAGGACATCATGACGACCCAGAGCATGGAGAGGGCCGACTTCCTCCGAGCGAGGCCGGAGTAGAGGAAGGCGATGCCCGGGACCATGAGCAGGACGAGACATGAGCTGACGATGATGAAGGCCTGGTCGCCGGACTGGAACCACTGGTTGAGGTTCTCGGTGGCTGCGGAGGCAGGGGAAGTCAGCACAGCTCTTCACCTTGATACCATGGTCAGGGCCAGGCTGGAGCGCGGGCAAGACGAACTGGAATCACCACCGATGTCGTCGCTGGTGCCATTGAAGACGGTGGGCGCCCCGATGTGGGCGTAAGACATGGCGGCGGTTGTCGAGGAGAAGGGTTCGGCACGGACGGGCGGCAGACGACGGGAGGGAAGGCGGGAGGACGGCAAGGCTTCGCGGGAGCGATGGACGAGTATGCGAGATAGCGCAAGCCCTGTTCTCTCGGTCGTTCTGGAAGCCACCTGAGATGCACGCCGCGAGGATGGGATCGATGGGATCGATGGGATGGGCGATAGGCGGCGGCGTCTGATTCACGGCGAGATGGCACTCCAGATCCGAAGAAGGGGGGACCGGAGGATAGGGAGCAACGGGAAGGAGGGGAGGAGGAGCGATAAGCACGGCATGCACAGGCACGGGAGGGAGCAAGGCGAGTTTTATTATCTTGCATGGGCGACGCTGCTCTGCGCCGCGTACGGAGTACGGGTACGAGATACTTGGGCGATGGGCCGCAGCACGCGAATTGGCCGGGCGCGGGGGATGCGCGACGCAGGTAGGGAGTACGTAGAGGCCTTACGTAGAGATAAGGGCCCGCCGATCGCAGGCCGGGCTGGCGAGATAGGGGAGAGAGGCAGAGCGAGGGCATTCGACTCGCAGTCCGGGGGACGGACGGGGGAGCGAGGATCTGTCGGTCGTCCCTTATCATGGCATGGCCGAAAACGGGGGGTGGGTGTTCAGCGGCCTTGCACGCGACAGGCGGCCGGCCGTCGAATCGAGGCGTCCAATCGCGCCCCATCCAATCCGTCGCGGCGGCCATTGGAGCCCACCGGCTTCCCTATCAGCCTCTGACGACGCCTCTGGCCTCGCCGGCCCAATGCCGATGCTCTTCGGGCGAGCCACCGACCCAGAGGGCAGAAATCAAAAAAAGAAACCAAGGGCGAGAAAAAGTTCGAAGCGAAGTCACAGTGCCGTGAGACAGACAGAGTTGGACCAACAGGCGATGCGCGACAGGGCACGGGGCGACGCTGTGCCACCCGCCGGGGCCTCTCTAACGTTGGAAGAGTCGCGGCCAGCCCGGCTCTCAGCGCAGCTTGTCTGGCTTTCCTTTTTGGCCTCGCCAACTGCACTGCACGCCCGCGCAGGGGGACCCTTTAACTCGGGGGGCGTGGGTGAGGACCCTGCCCGGAAACGTCCGCGCGCGGGGGCACAAGGTTGCCAGATGCGACGCTTATCTCGTCGGCTGCTGATAATGGTCGCAGCTGAGCAGAGATTATTTACTTGATGGGCCCCCCCGGGCGGGCTGTCCAGTCTCGCATTTCCCTGCAGGATCAATGGCCATGCATGGGGTCCAGCTGGAGCACTGCAACGCTCGGCATGGGTTCAACGCCAAGGGGAAGAGACAAAAAAGCAAGCAGCCCAAAAAGATTCGAACGGTACGCTGCACTCAGCAGCAAACCGTATCGCGACGCCGACGAGGCGCAAACGGGCTTGGGGGGAGCTGATAAAGTGCCGGCGGCGCGTCGTGATTGGCCGGATGCGGGCGCCAGCTCGTGCTGACTCAGGCGGCGCATCTGTCACAGGAATCGAATCCATTATCTGGCGGCATTGGTCAACGGGTGGGGCCCTTCCCCCCCCCCCC